>NSJW01000956.1:972500-1009446 GCA_019955255.1 Castanospermum australe
AATGTTTACTCAACGATCCTTCTCAAAACAATTTTCTCCTCAATATTATACCTATTAAGATTATATATATACTTGGTACAACCTTTTTTATTGTCAATCTTATTCTCATTCCTGGTCATATGGTTCAAAAGAGGAATTTCACTCAACTTTCCAAAATGGTTTATAAAGTGGTGTTATGGCTTTGGACCCACTGTTCAAATTCTTCTTGACTATGCAATATCTTCCTATTACAAATTCAAAGATCAAACCCCCTTCCATACAGGTTACAGATTATTATCCTTTGTAGCATCAATGAGTATTAGCTGAATCATGACGTGAGACTATAATATAATCCAACAATATAAATAAGTAGATATTAGATGGCTAGTAAGAAATATCAAAATCAAATGGTGGAGCAAATTTGATTGAGAATTATTATCTGAGCAAAAGCTGCAAGACTGGTTTCATAAAAATAAAAAATACCTCAAAACTAATCCAAAATAGGTCATTTCTTCTGAGGCTGTTTTCTTGGCAGAGAAGTAAAAAATTATGGCAGACTTAGCCTTAGCTTCTTCTAAAGAAGAATTTTCAAGAAAGCTTAAAGCCGTGCTGTCTCTAACTTGCCAAGATCAAGAAGATAATGATGATCTAGCCAAAGCTACATACCCCTCAATGAGGACAACTGCTTTGGCATCAATAATTTATCACAATTTGAACAAAGTTCAGACAAGAACCATTTCAAGATATAATATTCTGCTCAGTCATACCACTTTCAGCTACTTTTGGTAACATTAAGATCACTGTTCAATTACATGCAGATTACTTTTGGTTACTTTTGACAAAAAGACATCATTGTGCAACCACATGCTCGACAAAGTTCATCAGATTCTCATTAACTTTAGAAAAGCAAATGTCATCAGTTAAAAGTTGTAATTGATTATGTCGGAATATATTATTATTGTTACTGTTAGAAGATTCTTCAGCTCTCTATAAAAGGAACCTTCTTATTCATAGAAGAGCATCGAAAAAATTTAGTATCTTTCTCTCTCTAAATTCTCTTCTTTGTAAAAACATGTGCTCTTCCTTCTCTCTCATAAACTTTCTCTGTAAGTTTCCGATCGTTCAATATACATATTCTGTTTATATTATTTACTGTTTTATATTCTTTTCCGCGTATAATTTATTTTCTATATACATATTCTGGTATTGTTTTTGTATTCTTTTTCCACATATAATTTATTTTCTACCTATATTATGAGCTGCCAGGGGGTTAGAAATGGCATCAAGGCCTCATTGAGGTTCTGTTTAGTTAGAAGTTAATCAAGATTAGGAGTGTTAAAAGACTTAACATTGGTAGGCAGAGTAAGGTTTTGTCTAAGTAGCGGTGAGTAGTGCGTTGGTCAGCCCGGAGATAGGCAGGATTTTTCCAAAATAGGGTGGTCTGAACTGATAACACTGCAATCTCGATGAGTCTGATGGCATAACTAATCAAGATTAATTATGGCTAAGCTATTAAGATCACTCAATGAGCTCAATAAAGGTAGAAATAATAAGGTAGTATTAGGTCCCTCTTCTTCGACTTCTTCTTCTTCTCAACGTGTAGATCAAGATCAAATATAAAATCAAGAGTTAGTTATAGCAGAAATAGAAAATAAGTTACAAAATTGATCAATACCTGAGGTCAATCATAAAGAAATGTATTAACAAAATACATTTAATTTTAAATCAAGAGATGTTATTCAAACTATAGAATCGTCTCATAATTTAGAAAAATCATGTGAAACAATACATTTATTAAACGAAGATTTATTAGATCAACATGTTAAAGACGAATTTAAATATATTTGCATAGGATTAATTCAAGTAGTAGCCAAAATTCTTAGTCGATTAGGAGTTAACACCCCTATAATGATTCTTTTAAGAGACATAAGACTCTTAAGACCCAATGATTCAATAATAAGAACATTAGAATCAAACATTCATGATGGTCCTGTATTTTTCAATTGTTACCCTTATTTCTCAATGGTGTTAAAAAAATTCTTATACTCCAAAACTCTTAGTATTATATGTAAAAATACCAGAAGGAATATTCGAAGGAACAATAGAAAATATCTCAATAATCTACAGAAATCATTATAAAATTATTACCACCGATTATAACTTTAAAGCCTTAAGGTCATCATTAAAAAATGAAACTATTATAATGGAAGCAAATCTACGAAAAGCATCAATAACAACCCCAAAAATATTAAGTCATCAAGAAGTAATTTCTAGGATGCCAAAGAACTGGTTATTAGAAGAAATTATGTCTGTTCCAAAAATTTAAAATACCAAGATTAAGTGAATAGTTCAAGAAGGAGAAAATCTTAGGATAGAAATGATGCAATCAAATTCTCGAAAAATAGCAGAAAACCAAACCACTACTTCAATTCGTTAACCTTCAAGAACTTCTATAGATGGATCCACTATCAACATAAATTTAACAGGAGTAAACTTTTAGCCTAATGTTCCAAAACTGTTATATCAAGAGACTCAACAACCAAATTTTTCTTAATACTCTCCAACTAAATCATAAGTTATTAATATTCTTACATTAGATAAACCTTTTGAAATAGATAAACTCTGGATTAGAGCAGATTTTGAAGCTCCTTATGATCTTCAAAAACAAAATTGGTATTTCTCAACCTTTAGTAAAGAACAAACTTTTTTTTATTTACATGAATTTTATTCTTTTTTGAGGGAGAAGAAGTTCAATATGTACTTCTTCGCCTAGTTCGAAATGTACTGCATTAATAACAAAATACCAAATCCATATGTAGAAAAATGTAAAGTAACGGTTACTACAAAAACTTCAACACCATGGAAAACTGTCAATAACAAAATCATAGAAGCACATATTCTCCATTAGAAACAATAAAAATCCCAACTAAAGAAGGTATAGAAATAGAAGCTAGTCCTTTCAAAACAGTTCTTCAGAATTACATAAACAAAACTCTAGAAAAACACGATATTCAAAAGGTTCATCAGTAATTAAATTATTCTAATCAAATATTAAATACTATGTCCCAACACCTTTAGAGAAAGAAAATCAAAATATAAAAGAACTAATAAATTCAAAAAATTTAAATAATAATTTCGATCCAACCAGACTTATATATTAAATTATTAATGTCCCATAAAGAGAATTAAGCTCAATAACTTTGGGAAATAAGACTGATAGAACATTAGAAGAAATAAAGAGAAAATTAGAATATTTATCATTAGGAAGTATGTCAAAAATAAATACTCTAACAAGATTAGATTAAATAGAAGAAGAGTTATTAGCATCACAAATAAATAAAATGAAATTTGGTAGAGCCCTACTACCTACTATAAGAAACTATTACCTAAGACCTACTTTTTCTGATGTTCAATATGAAGAAAGATCAAATTTTGTTGATAGCTCATACTCCGGCAAGTCCATTGTAGAATGGAATATCGATGGAGCTCGTGATCAAAAAATATTTGATACCATTCAACAAATGGCAATGGCAGATACAACCTTTAAAACTAGAGGAAATTCTGATAAGAAAACTGTAACCTTATTAGCAATAAGATTTACCGGTCAACTAAAAGGATGGTAGGATAACATATATACATATGAAATACAAAAAGCATAAAAAAAATTTGAACAAGAAATTTGTAGTGAAGTTCTAAATGATTTCTGGTCAAGAAAACAATATACTATAACATTACATTATAAAGATAATTTTAATGAAAAACATATTCCAACAAATGCTTGACCCATACAGATGAATTAAGAATATTTAGAATATTATAAGAAAGAAATTCATGAATATTTAGATAAAAGATTAATCAGACCTAGTAAATTTTATTGAAGTTGTGTCACTTTCTATGTTATGAATTCATTAGAATTAGAAAGGTGTGCACCAAGATTAGTAATTAATTATAAACCCTTAAATAAAGTATTAAAATGGATAAGATATCCCATTCCAAATAAAAGATATTTAATTAAAAGAGTTCATAACGCATCAATTTTTTCAAAATTCGATATGAAATTTGGCTATTATCAAATTCAGGTAGAAGAAAAGAATAGGTATAAAACTACTTTTGTAGTACCTTTTGGTCATTACGAATGGAATATAATGCCTCAAGAGCTTAAAAATGCCCCTAGTGAATTTTAAAATATTATGAACAATATTCTGAATCCTTATACAAAATTTACTATAGTATACTTAAATGACATACTAGTATTTTCAAATTTAATATATCAACATATCTCACATCTAGAATAATTTTAAAATATTATCCAAGAAAATGGTCTTGTGGTATCTGCAAGAAAAATGAAACTTTTCCAAACAAAAATTAGGTTTTTAGGATTCGAAATTTATCAAGAAGTGATTACTCCTATTAATAGATCAATAGAATTTGTAGATAAATTTTTCAATGAAATCAAAGATAAAAATTAATTACAAAGATTTCTAGGACGTGTAAATTATGTACCAGATTTTATCCCCAATATAAGAATTATCTATGCCCCATTATAGGAAAGATTTAGAAAAAATCCTCCTCAGTGGGACAGTTCCATGACTGACTCCATTATCACAATAAAGCCTCTTGTCAAAAAAACTCCTATGTCTATGAATTCCAGATCCTGATGCCTTCTTAATAGTATAAAGAAATGCTTCTGAATTGGGATATGGAGGTATCTTGAAGCAAGTTCATAAAGACTTTTCTAGAGAGCAAATCACTAGGTATTATTTGGGAATATGGCAACCAGCTCAATTAAAATATAGTTCTATTAAAAACAAAATTATATCTATAGTACTATGTATTAAAAAATTCTAAGATAATTTATTTAATAAAAGATTTTTTATTAAGAATTGATTGCAAAGATGCACCTAGTGTTTTACAAAAAGATGTTAAAAATTTAGTTTCAAAACATATTTTTGGAGGATGGCAAGCTTTACGTTCCTATTTTGATTTTAACATCGTTCATATAAAAGGATCAAAAAATCATTTACCTGATTTTCTTACAAGAGAATTTTTGCAAAGAAAGAAACAGGAATCTCCCACTGAGATTCCATGATTACAAAAGGTAAATCAATGACAAAAGACCAATATGGCTCTCCCCTGAGAGTTAGCAATGCTCAAAGTTCGAGTTCAAAAAGTTTTCTACAATTTATTCAACAAAACGCAAGTTCAATACATCCTCAAATTAGTTCTACACCTGTTTCCAATAGATTTACTCCTCTTACTCATTCTTCCTCTTCAATAGGACCCTCTTTGCCTCCAAAAACTCCTTCTTTCGAATCCCAATTATATCATGATAAACAAGATTGTCTACCCATCATGATAATTGAGCCTGAATGGGTGCAAAATAACTCTACACCAAGACAAATCGCCTAAAAGATTTTTCCTTGTTCTTAGCATTATCCTCCTCTTGACCTTCAAAATAATAGACTTTTTCATGAATTCATTATTGTCGATACAGATTCCATAGAATTAACCAATACCCTAGACAAAAGTGATCCTTTAAAAATTTTATTTTCAAAAATTAAAATTCTCAAAAATATATTCTCCCTCAGAATGGCCCATCCAAATGTTTACTCAACGATCCTTCTCAAAACAATTTTCTCCTCAATATTATACCTATCAAGATCATATAAATGCTTGGTAAAACCTTTTTTATTATCAACTTTGTTCTCATTCGTGGTTCATATGGTTCAAAAGAGGAATTTCACTTAACTTTTCAAAATGGTTTATAAAGTGGTTTCATGACTTTGGACCCACTGTTCAAATTCTTCCTGACTTTGCAATATCTTCCTATTACAAATTCAAAGATCAAACCACCTTCCATACAGGTTACAGATTGTTATCCTTTGTAGCATCAATGAGTATTAGCTGGATCATGACATGGGACTATGATATAGCTTAACAAGATAAAGAAGTAGATATTAGATGGCTAGTAAGAAATATCAAAATCAAATGGTGGAGCAAATTTGATCGAGAATTATTATCTGAGCAAAAGCTGCAAGACTGGTTTCATAAAAATCAAAAATACCTCAAAACTAATCCAAAACAGGTCAGTTCTTCTGAGGCTCTTTTCTTAGCAAAGAAGTCAAAAATTATGGTAAACTTAACCTGATCCTCTTCTAAAGAAGAATTTTCAAGAAAGCTCAAAGTTGTATTGTCTCAAACTTCCCAAGATCAAGAAGATAATGATAAAGTTGGATCTAGCCAAACCTACACACTGCTCCATGAGGACGACTGCTTTGGCATCAATAATTTATCACAATTTGAATAATGTTCAGACAAGAATCATTTCAAGATATAATATTCTACTTAATCAGACCACTTTTAGCTACTTTTGGTAACATCAAGATCACTGTTCAATTACATACAGATTACTTTCAGTTACTTTTGACAAAAAGACATCACTGTGCAACCATATGCTCGACAAAGTTCATCAGATTCTCATTAACTTTAGAAAAGCAAAGGTCATCAATCAAAAGTTGTAATTGATTACGTCAGAATGTATTATTATTGTTACTTTCAGAAGATGCTCCGGCTCTCTATAAAAGGAGACTTCTTGTTCATAGAAGAGCATCAAAAAAATTTAGTATCTTTCTCTTTTTAATTTCTCTTCTTTGTAAAAATGAGTGCTCTTCCTTCGCTCTTGTAAACTTTCATCAAATTCTCTGTAAGGTTATGATCGCTCAATATGCATATTCTATTTATATTATTTACTATTTTATATTCTTTTTCCGTATATAATTTATTTTCTATC
The DNA here is from genome assembly GCA_019955255.1 of Castanospermum australe. Taxonomy (NCBI): domain Eukaryota; kingdom Viridiplantae; phylum Streptophyta; class Magnoliopsida; order Fabales; family Fabaceae; genus Castanospermum; species Castanospermum australe. The sequence goes on from NSJW01000956.1 coordinate 979,270, forward strand.
TATATTTTGTACCTATATTATGAGCTGCTAGGAGGTCAAAAATGGTATATGCATGTACATACATATGCATACATACATATATACATATATATGTACATACATACATACATATATATATATAATACAAACAGAAAATAAACAGAATATGTAAATTGAAGGATATTTTTATTGAAATGATCGAAAACTTACAGAGAGTTTGAAGAAAGATTACAAAGGGAGAAGAACACAGCCAACTATCTTATAGAGAAAATTTTTATAGAGAGAGAGAGATAAATAATATTTTTTCATGCTCTCCTGAGAACAAAAGGACTCATTATATAGAGAGTCTGAGCATCTCCTAATAGTAACAATAATGATACAATCCAACATTATTCATTACAACTTTTGACAAAGTTGATGAGTATGTGATTAAATAGTGATCTTCTTTTTTGAAAGTAGCCGAAAGTAGTCTGCATGTGAATGAATAGTGATATTCTTTTTTGAAAGTAGCCTAAAGTAGTCTACACATGATTGAATAGTGATCTTGATATTTGACAAAAGTAGTCAAAAGTGATATTTTTGAGTAGAATAGTTGGTCTTGAAAAGATCTTGTCTCCTTTTTAAATTGAGATAAATTATTGATGCCAAAGTAGTCGTCCTCATTGAGTGGCATATAGCTCTGGCTGGACCTGACTTCATCATTATCTTATTGTTCTTGAGAAGTATGAGATAACACTTCTTTTAATTTTTTTTGAAAATTCTTCTTTTGGTGAGGATGAGGCCAATTTTGTCATAATTTTTGATTTCTCAGCTAAAAAAAGAGCTTCCGATGAAATGACTAATCTTGAACTACTTTTAAGATATTTTGAATTTTTATTGAACCAATCTTGCAACTTTTGATCAGAAAATAATTCACGATCAAATTTGTTCCGCCACCACTTTATTTTAATATTTCTTACTAGCCATCTGATATCTACTTTTTTTATCTTGTTGGGTTATATCATAGTCCCATGTCATGATCCAGCTGACACTCATTGACGCTACAAAGGATAGTAATCTATATCTGGTATGAAAAGTGGTTTGATCCTTAAATTTGTAATAGGAAGATATTGCATAGTTAGGAAGGATTTGGACAATAGTTCCAAAGTCATGAAACCATTGTATGAACCATTTAGGGAAGTTGAGTGAAATTCCTTTTTTGAACCATATAAACCAAGAATGAGAATAAAGTTGATAATAAAAAAGATTGTACTAGACTTTTATATAATCTCGATAGGTATAATATTGAGGAGAGAATTGTTTGAAAAGGATCGTTGGGTAAACATTTGGATGGACCAATCTGAAGGAGAATATACTTTAAGGATTTTAACTTTTGAAAATAGAATTTTTAATGAATCATTTTTTCTAGGGTATATTAATTCTATAGAGTCTGTATCGACAAGGATAAATTCATGAAAAAGTCTATTCTTTTGAAGGTCTAGAGGAGGATAATGCCAAGAAGGGGGAAAAATCTTTTGAGCTATTTGTCTAGGGGTAGAGTTATTTTGAATCCAATCTGGTTCAATAATCATAATGGGTAGACAATCCTATTTATCATGATATAATTGAGAGTCAAAAGAAGGAGTTTGAGGAGGCTATAAGGAGGGTCTAATTGGAGAAGAAGAAGGGGTGAGAGGGGTAAATCTATTAGAAGTAGGAGTAGTACTTATTTGAGGACGCATTGATCCTTGTTGAACAATTTGCAAGAAACTTTTTGAATTCGAATCTTGAGTATTACTAGCCCTAAGAGGAGAGCCATACTGATCTTTTGATACTAGTTTATTCTTGGTAGTCATGGAATCTCAGTGGGAGATCCTTTTATATGAACGATGTCAAAATCAAAACAGGAAAGTAAGGCTTGCCATCTTGCAAAAATATGTTTTGAAACTAGATTTTGAACATCTTTTTGTAAAACACTAGGTGCAGCTTTACAATCGGTTCGTGATAGAAATTTTTGATTGAATAAATCAGCTTGAAATTTTGTATTACAAAGTATTATAAATAAAATTTCTTTTTTGACAGTAATATATTTTAGTTGAGCTGGTTCCCAGATACCTGAATAATACCTAATGACTTGTTCTCTAAAAGAGCCATTATGAACCTATTTTAGTATACCTCCATACCCTAACTCAGAGGCATCGGTTTTCACTATTAGTGAAGCATTAGGGTCTGGGATTCCTAGACAAGGGAGTTTGTTTTATTGTAATTATGGAATCAGTCATGGAACTGTCCCATTGAGGAGGATTTTTTCTAAGTCTTTTATATAATGAGGCATAGATGATTCTTATATTAGGAATAAAGTCTGCTACATAATTGACACATCCTAGGAATCTTTATAACTAAGTTTTATCTCTGATCTCATTAGGAAATTTATCTACAAATTCTATTGATCTATTAATGGGAGTGATCATTCCTTGATAAATTTCAAATCCTAAAAATTTAATTTTTGTCTGGAAGAATTTCATTTTTCTTCTAGATACCAGTAGACCATTTTCTTTAATAATATTTAAAAATTGTCGTAGATGTGAGATATGTTGAGATATTGAGTTTGAAAATACTAGTATGTCATCTAAGTATACTATAGTGAATTTTGTATAAGGATTCATAATATTGTTCATATTGTTTTTGAAATTCACTAGGGGCATTTCTAAGTCATTGAGGCATAACATTCTATTCGTAATGACCAAAAGGTACTACAAAAGCAGTTTTATACCTATCCTTTTCTTCTACTTGAATTTGGTAATATTCGGATTTCATATCAAATTTTGAGGAAATTAAAGCATTATGTTCTCTTTTAATTAAATCTCTTTTATTAGGAGTTGGATATCTTATCCATTTTAATACTCTATTTGAAGGTTTATAATTAATTACTAATCTTGGTGCACCTCTTTCTAATTCTGATGAGTTCATAACATAGAATGCTTCACAACTCCAAGGAGATTTGCTAGGTCTTATTAATCCTTTATCTAAATATTCTTGAATTTCTTTTTTGCAATATTCTAAATATGCTTGATTCATTTGAGTTGGTCTGACTTTTGTTGGGATATCTTTTTCATTAAAATTGTCTTCATATGGTAAAGTTATAGTATATTGTTTTCTTGACCGGAAAGCATTTAGAACTTCACTGCAAATTTCTTTTTCAAATTTTTTATATGTTTTTGGTATTTCGTCTTTGATCTTTGGAGTTTGTAACTGTTGTTCTATTCGTTGATATTGAACTTCTTTATTTAACATATTTAGTTGTTTTTGTTTATTTTGAATTATATTTATCTTTGATATTGATGAATCTTGAACTAAATTTAGTTCTTTTACTTGAGGAGGCTTTAGAAATTCAAAATGGACTTCGGTTCCTAATGCTATTGATATTAATCCTTAAGTGCTGACCGTAAAAGGGGTATAATAAAGTTAAAAAGGGAGTTCCTAATATCATTTGTTCAAATATATTTTTGACCATTAAGAAGGAAGTCTTATAACAGATTTTATTTTTACAAATTTTTGAATTTGATAATTTATAGTTGATCATTAATTTTGATCCATTAGCACTACTTAATGATTCTTTAGTTTTTTCATAATATTTTGTTGGAGTTAATCCTTCTCTAATACAGTTCATATTGGCTCTAGAATCTACTAGAGCTATTAATTGAAATCTTTCTTCTTTGATTACTTGCTCTATTGGGCACCACTATTTATGAACTATAATTTGACTTAACAAGTTTATATAAGAATTTTGATCTGAAGAGGATACTTCTATTTGTTTGGCTTTGTCTGCTTGTGAGGAAATTATCTGATTTCCTTGTAATGTTAAATATTTAAATTCTAATTCTATATCTTTTTGTTTTAATTGATTAATTTCTTGTTTTAAATTTTTATTTCTTGTTGTAAGTCTTGTAAAGTAATAGTCTCTTTTTCAACAATCTTAAATCTTGCTAATACATTTTTCATCTCAATTTTTTTTATATAATCTTTTCTGTTTTCTTCTTCTTCTATTAAGTATTTTAATTGTTAAAGAAATTCTTATTTTAAATTGGAATATTGTATTTTGTCTATTATTGAGATTAAAGTATATGCTTGATCTTTAGTTATTACATTTATAGATTTATAGTTTATGCATTTTGGACAATCGCAAGGTTCAGGCCCTAAACATTCATCTTCTGTAATATCATTTTCACTATCAGATTCTTCTAGAATATTATACACTACGTCTAATTCTTGATCAGAATCTTCTTCAGTTTCTGATGTTGAAGAGTATTGTTTATTAACTAAGATATTAATTAATCCTTTTTCTAACTGTTCTCCTAGATTTAATTCTCTAATTTTTTATTTCATTTTACAGTCGCTTTTATAGTGTCCAAATTGTCTGCATTTATAGCATACTACTTCATTTTTTTCTTTCTTATAAGTTCTTGCCATCTTAAATTTTCTAATAGGTAATTGGGTTTTCTTTTGAAACTTGTTTTTCTTTGTAAAGGTCTTGACAATTTTATGCGGTATTGATTTAATGCTTTTGGAAAGGGCTTTGATTCCTTCTATTCCGAATTGTTCATAGAATGTTCCTAGTTCTTTTCTACTTTCTCTTGACTCATTTCTAAGCTTATTTTGTGTCTTGAAATCTGTACAAATTTGTAATCCTATTTCTATAACATAACTAGAAATTTGACCAAAAGTTAATGAATTATAAGGTATTGATCCATTAAATTGTTGAGCTATGTGTGTTTTGACTTTTTAAGCAAATAATTTGGGAAGTCTGGCAAGAAAACTTTCTTTCTAATAATTTGCTGCTCCGTCTAGTCTTAAACATAATTTTGATAGAAGCATATCTTTATACCACTTATAATTTGACATAGATGGACATTAAAGATTTCCTAATTGATCTCCAGCTCTTGCTTGAAGTTTTATTGGATCTCTTATAAAATGTTTGGTAATAGTGTATAATAATGTTATTGCTGCATCTTGTTCTAGTTGTCCACTAGGTTCTTGTCTTACTACGTTTAGTATTGTTTCTCTTTCAGAAGGAAGGAGGATGTTATCCCATAATCCCTTTAATTGATCGGTAAATCCTATTGCAAGTAAGGTTACAATTTTTTTATCAGAGTTTCCTCTTGTTTTGAAGGCTATGGCTGCCATTGCCATTTGTTGAATTGTATCTAATATTTGTTGATCACTTGCTTCGTCGATATTCAATTCTACAATGGACTCACCAGAGTAAGACCTATCTACAAAATTTGATCTCTCTTTGTATTGTACATCAGAAAAAGTAGGTCTTGGGTAATAATTTCTTGTATAGGTAATGGATCTCTACTAAATTTCATTTTCTAATAATTCTTCTTCTATTTGATCTAATTTTGTTAAAGTATTTATTTTTGACGTACTTCCTAATGATAAATGTTCTAATTTTTTCTTAATTTCTTCTAAGGCGTTATCGGTTTTGTTTCTTAAAGTAATTGAGCTTAATTCTTTTTCAAGAACATTAATAATTTTATATGTTGGTCTGATAGGATCAAATTTATCATTTAACGTTTTAGAATTTACTGGTTCTTTTGTATTTTGATTTTCTATTCTCTGGAGGTGTTGAGACATAGTATTTAACATTTGATTAGAATAATTTAATTGCTGATGAACTTTTTGGATGTCATGTTTTTCTATTGTTTTATGGTTGAAATTTTGAGGAATTATTTTGAAGGGACTGGCTTCAATTTCTATACCTTCTTTAATCAGGATTTTTATTGTCTCTAATGGAGTATATGTTGCTCCTATGACTTCATTGTTAATAGTTTTTCAGGGTGTTGAAGTTTTTGTAGTAATTGCTACTTTATTTTCTTCTACATATGGGTTTGGTATTTTGTTATTGACACAGTTCAAACATATGTATATATGTATATATATATATATATATATATATATATATATATATATATATATATATATATATATGTATATATATGTATATATGTATGTATGTATATATATGTATATACATATATATATATATATATATATATGTATGTATGTACATCTATGTACATATATATGTATCTATATATGTAGATATATGTATATATACATATATGTATGTATACATATATTTACATGCATATTATGTATGTATATATATGTATACATATGTATATGTACCTATATATGTACATATACATTTGTATGTATATATGTATACATATATATATGTATGTATATATATATGTATATATGTGTGTATGTATATATATATATATTTAACGCCCTTGCAGCTCAATATATTGCTAGAATTAAAATTAAAGTAAACTAAACAAATAAAACTTAAGAAATAATAGAAATTAAAGCTGAACTTAACAAAATATATGGATATTGAAAATATAATTTTATGGAAAAGGATCGGAAACTTACAGAGAGATATTGAAGAGATTTTACAAAGAGAGAGAGAGCACAGTACACTTTTTTACAAAGAGAATTTAGAGAGAGATATATATATATTTTTTCTGATGCCTTTATCAGAATGAGAGTCCTCCTTATATAGAGAAAGTCTCGGCTAGTCCGAGCATTTCTTAATAGTAAAAATAATAATGCACCCGACAACATAATTTGCAGCTTTTGACTCTTGAATCTTTACTTTTCTAAAGTTGATTGAGAATCCGATGAGCATCTTTTGCCATGTGATTAAATAGTAAGCTGTCTTTATATAGGCAAAATATTTTGCACCGAAAGTAAGCTCCTTTTAAATAATGAGGTGCTCTGTCTTGACTTTATTCAAATTGAGACAAATTGTTGAGATTGATGCCAAAACAATCATCTTCATTGAGTGGGGTGTAACTTTGCCTTGATCCGACTTCATTTTTATCTTCTTGGTCTGGCTCTTGAGAAGTATGAGACAGAATATCCTTTAACTTTTTTAAAATTCTTCTTTTGATAAAGATGAGGGTAATTTCGCCATAATCTTGGATTTTTTCTGCCAAGAAAAGGGCTTCTATTGAAATGACCAGTTTTGAATCGTTTCTGAGATATTTTGGATTTTTCTGAAACCAGTCTTGTAACTTTTAATCAGACAATAATTCACGATCAAATTTATTCCACCATTTTATCTTGATATTGCGTACTAGCCACCTTATATCTACATCTTTATCTTGTTGAGCGATATCATAGTCCCAAGTCATGATCCAACTAATATTCATTGATGTCATAAAGGATAATAGTCTATATCCGATGTGAAAAGTAGTTTGATCTTTGAATTTATAGTAAGAGGATATTGCATAGTCAGGGAAAATTTGGACAGTGGGTCCAAAATCATGAAACCATTTTATGATCCATTTTGAAAAATTTAGAAAAATCCCTCATTTGAATAAGATGAACCAAGAATGAGAATAGGGCTGATAGAAAAAAAGATTATACCAGGCATTTATGTAATCTTGATAGTTGTAATACTGAGAAGTGAATTGATTTGAAAAAGATCAAAGGGCAAATATTTGAACTGACCATTCTGGAGGATAATAGAACTTGATAATCTTGATTTTTGAAAATAAAATTTTTAATGAATAATTTTTATCGAGGGTATGAGTCAGTTATATAGAATGGGTATCAACTAAGATGAATTCATGGAAAAGTCCATTCTTTTGAAGATCTTGAGGAGGATAGTGTCAAGAAGAAGGGAAAATTTTTTGAGGTATTTGGCGAGCACTAGAAGTATCTTGAACCCATTCAAGTTCAATAATTATGAAAGGTAAACAATCTTGTTTTTCATGATATAATTGAGGTTTTTGGGAAGATATATGAATGGAAGGTAAAGAAGGTCTTATTGAAGAAGAATGAGTTAAAGGAGTAAATTTATTGGAAATAGGTACTACAGTTGTTTGAGGGCGTATTGAACTTTGACCTTGTTGAACAGTCTGTGCAAAACTTTCTGAACTAGTTTTTTTAATATCGCTTGCTTTAAGAGGAGAGTCATATTGATATTTTGATATGGGTTTATTTTTTATATTCATGGAATCTCAGTGGGAGATTCTTTTTCTTTTCCCTATAGAAATTCTCTTGCAAGAAAATCAGGCAAATAATTTTGTTTTGCTTTTATATGAACAATATCAAAATCGAAACAGGATAATAAAGCTTGTCATCTAGCAAAAATATGTTTTGAAACTAGGTTTTGAATATCTTTTTATAAAATACTTAGAGCAGCTTTGCAATCAGTTTGCACTAAGAATTTTTTATTAAATAAATCATCTTAAAATTTTGTAATACTTAGTACTATAGATAAAATCTCCTTTTTAACAGTACTATACTTTCATTGAGCTGGTTGCCAAATACCTGAGTAATGCCTAATGACTTGCTCTCTTGAAGAGTCTTTAAAAACTTATTTTAATATACCTCCATACCTTAATTTTGAAGCATCTATTTCTACTATTAAAGAAGTCTAAGGGTCTGAAATACTTAAACAAAGGAGTTTTTTGACTAAGTTTTTTATTGTGATTATAGACTTAGTCATACAATCATCCCATATAGGAGGATTTTTCCTAAGTCTTTTATATAATGGGGCACAAATAATTGTAATATTAGGGATGAAATCAGATACATAGTTAACACATCCTAGAAATCTTTGTAATTGAGCTTTGTAGTTTATTTTATCAGGAAATTTATTGGGAAATTCTATTGACCTAGTAATAGGTGTAATTGTTCCTTGATAAACTTCAAATCATAAAAATCTAAATTTTGTTTCGAAAAATTTCATTTTTTTTGTAGATATTACAAATCCATTTTCTTTGATAATATTTAAAAATTGTTCTAAATGAGATATATGTTGAGTTATTGAATTTGAAAATACTAATATGTTGTCTAAATATAATATAGTAAATTTTGTATAAGGATTAAGAATATTATTCATAATATTTTGAAATTCATTGGGGGCATTTTTGGGACCTTGTGGCATGACATTCCATTCGCAATGACCAAAGGGTAATACAAAAGTAGTTTTATATCTGTCTTTTTCGTCAACTTGAATTTGATAATATCCAGATTTTATATCAAATTTTGAGAAGATTAAAGCATTATGAACTCTTTTAATTAAATCTCTTTTGTTGGGGATTGGATATCTTATCCATTTTAATACTTTATTTAAAAGTTTATAATTTATTACTACTCTTGAAGCACCTCTTTCTAATTTTGATAAATTCATAACATAGAAAGCAGCACAACTCCAAGGAGACTTATTAGGTCTAATTAATCCTTTATGTAAATATTCTTGAATTTCTTTTTTACAATATTCTAAACATTCTTGATTCATTTGAATTAGTCTAACTTTTGTCAGAATATCTTTTCCATTGTATTGGTCTTCATAAGGTAATGATATAGTGTATTGCTTTCTTGACCAAAAGGCATTTGAGAGTTTGCTACAAACTTCTTTTTCAAATTTTTGATGTGTCTTTTGTATTATCTCTTTAATTTGTGGAGTTTGTAATTGTTGTTCTATTTGTTGATATTGTATTTGTTTACTCGACATTTTTATTTGCTTTTTCTTATTTTGAAGTATATTTATTTTTTATATTAATGAATCTTGAACTAAATTTAATTCCTTTATTTGGGAAGGCTTCAGGAATTCAAAGTGAACTTCAGTTCCTAAGGCTTTTGATACTAATCCTTGATTATTAACCGTAAAGGGATATAATAATGTCAAAAATGGAGTTCCTAATATTACTTGTTTAGAAATATTTTTGACCATCAGAAATGAGGTTTTATAACAGATTTTGTTTTTACAAATTTTTGCATTGGATAATTTATAAGTAACAATTAACTTCGAACCATTAGCACTGTTTAATGACTTTTTAATTTTTTTATAGTATTTTGTTAGAATTAATCCTTCTATAATACAGTTCATATCTGCTCTAGAATCTACTAAAGCAAATAATTGAAATCTTTCTTCTTTGATTACTAACTCTATGGGACACCACCATTTATGAACTATAATTTGGTTTAACAAATTTATATATGAATCTTGATCTGAAGAAGAAACTTCTACTTATTTTGCCTTTTCAATTTGAGATGAAATTATCTGATTTCTTTGTAATGTTAAAAATTTGAATTCTAATTGACTATCTTTTTTATTTTAATTGATTAATTTCTTGCTTTAAATTTTTTATTTCTTGTTGTAAATCTTGTATAGTAATGACTTCCTTTTCGGCAGTTTTAAATCTTGCTAAAATGTTATTCATTTCAATTTTTCCTATATAATATTTTCTATATTCTTCTTCGTCGAATACAGTTTTTAATTGTTGCAAGAATTCTTATTGTAAGTTAGAATCTTGCATTTTTTCTATTATTGATATTAACGTTGAGGTTTGATCTTTTGTTATTACATTTATAAATTTAGAGTTCATACATTTTGAACAATTACAAAATTCTGGTCCTACACATTCTTTCACTATACTCTTAGCCTCGCTATTAGATTCTTCTTGAATGTTATATACTACTTATAATTCAGAGTTTTCTTATGTTTCTGATGTTGAAGGATATTGATTAATCCTTTTTGTAAAGGTTCTCCTAAATTTGACTTCCTAATTTCTTGTTTTATTCTACAATCTTTCTTATAATGTCCAAATTATCCACATTTATAACAGACTACTTCATTTTTTTTATCTTTTATATTTCTTAGGTATTTTGACTTTTGCAGTAGGTGAAATTTTCTTTTAAAATTTATTTTTCTTTTTAAAAGTCTTAATGAGCTTTTGAGTTTTTGATTTAATTCGTTTAGAAGGGGCCTTAAGTCCTTCTATTTCAAATTGTTGACAGAATATTCTTAATTCTCTTCTACTTTCTCTTGACTCACTTCTAAGCTTATTTTGTATTTTAAAGTCTATATAAATTTGAAGTCCTATCTCTATAACATAACTAGAAATTTGACCAAATGTTAAAGAGTTATATGGTATGGTTCCATTAAATTGTTGAGCTATATGTATTTTGACCTTTTCAACAAATAATTTGGGAAGTCCGAGAAGAAACTGTTCTTTCCAATAATCTATTGCACCATCTGGTCTTAAGCAAAGTTTTAATAAAAGTATATCTTTATACCACCTATAATCTGACATAGATGGGCAATAAAGATTTGCTAGTTGATCTCCTGCTCTTGCTTTAAGTTTTCCTAGGTCTTCCGATGAAATGTTGGGTAATAGTGTATAATAGTGTGGTTACTACATCTTGTTTGAGTTGTTCACTAGGTTCTTGTTTTACAGCATTTAATATTGTTTCTCTTTCTGTAGGAAGGAGGATGTTATCCAATCATCCTTTTAATTGACCTATAAATCCTATTGCTAATAAGGTTACAATTTTCTTATCAGAATTTCCTCTAGTTTGAAAGGTTGTAGCTGCCATAGTCATTTGTTGAATAATATCTAATATTTGTTGATCACTTGCACCGTCGATATTCCATTCTACAATGGATTCATCAGAGTAAGCATTATTTATAAAATTTGATCTTTGTTTGTATTGTACATAAGGAAAAGTAGGTCTTGGATAATAATTTCTCGTAGCAGGTAGTGGAGCATTACTAAATCTCATTTTATTTATTGTTGAATTTTGTGCTTCTAATAATTCATTTTCAATTTGATCTAACTTAGTTAAGGTATTTATCTTTGAAGTACTTCCTAACGATAAGTGTTCTAATTTTCTTTTAATTTCTTCTAATGTATTATCGATCTTGTTTCCTAAAGTAATTGAGCTTAATTCTTTTTCAGGGACATTAATAATTTTATATATTAGTCTAGTTGGATCCTGATTATTATTTATATTTTTAGGATTGATTTGTTCTTTTTCATTTTGATTTTCTATTTTCTAGAGGTGTTGAGACATAGAATTTAACATTTGACTCGAATAATTTAATTGCTGATGAATCTTTTGAATAACGTGTTTTTTCTGTAGTTTTATTTATTGAATTTCGATGAATTGTTTTGAAAGAGCTGACTTCAATTTCTATTCCTTCTTTAGTAGGAATTTTTAATTATTTCTTATGGAAGGTAGATTGACTCTATGATTTCATTATTGACGATTTTCCAAGATATTGAAGTTTTTGTTTTGACTAAAATTTTTCTTTCTCCTATATACGAATTTGTTATTTTATTATTGACACAATACATTTCAAATCAGACAAAAAAGTATATATTGAATTTCCTCTCCCTCAGGAAAGAATAAAATTCTTGAAGTTAGAAAGAAGTTTGCTCTTTACTAAAGGTTGAAAAATACTAATTTTGTTTTTGAAGATTATAGAGAGCTTCGAAATCTGATATAATCCATTGTTTATCTATTTCAAAGTGTTTATCTAGTGTAAGCATATTAATGACTTGTGACCTAATTGGAGAGTATTGAGGGGAATCTGATTGTTGAGTTTCTTGATATAAAGGTTGTGTGAAACATTAGATTGAAAATTTACTCCTATTAAATCTACGTTAATAGTAGATCCATCTATAGAAGTCCTTGAAGGTTGCTTAATTGAAGCAGTGGATTGATCTTCTTCATTTTTATGAGAATTTGATCGTATCATTTCTATCCTAAGATTTTCTCCTTCTTGGATTATCGACTTAATTTTTGTATTTTGAATTTTTGGAACAGACATAACTTCTTCTAATAAGTAGTTTTTGGACATCCTAGAGATAACTTCTTGATGACTCAATCTTTTAGGGGTTGTTATTGAAGCTTTTCTTAAATTTGCTTCCATTAGGATAGTTTCACTTTTTAATGATGATCTTAGAGCTTTAAAATTATAATCAATAGTGAATTCTATAAATAATTGAAATATTCTCTATTGCTCCTTCAAATATATTCCTTCAGGTATTTTAACATTTAATACTAAGGATTTTAGTGTATAAGAATTTTTTAATACCATTAAGAAATTCAGATAACAATTGAAAAATACAAAACTATCAAGCAGGTTTGATTCTAATATTCCTATTATAGAATCATTGGGTCTTAAAAGTCTTGTATCTCTCAGTAAAATCATTATAGGGGTATTAACTCCTAATCGACTATGAGTTTTGGCAACTACAAGAATTAATCCTATATGAATATATCTGAATTTATCTTTAACATGTTGATCTACTAAATTTTCATTTAATAAATGTATTGTGTCACATAATTTTTTCATATTATGATAAGATTATATTGTTTGAACAATGTCTTTTGACTTAAGATTGAACGTATTATGTTTCTATATTTCTTTATGTTTAACTTCGGGTATTGACCAATTTTGTAAATAGTAATAATAGGGATAAGCAAATATTGCAAAGGAACAATACAATGGGTTGGAATTTAAAAACGAAATTAACGAATGTTTATAAAAGGGTAATCGACAGTCAGTTGGAGAATTTCACACTTGTACATAAATTGAGTTTTGGTAATCTCATGGCATGTGTACGAAGAAAATGAAAGACAGATAAGGGGAGAGACGTACTGGGTAGTATATATTGCTAACAGATGTTGCTCTCCCCAATTCAGAAATACAAATTTTTGGGTTGGCTTTATATCCATAACATGAACATATGTTGCATTTTGTAAATGTTAATAGTTGCATAATCCTTGTGCATATTAAGAATAATTTATAGTTTGGTGGTGTAAATAGATAGTCCTAACTAAATTATTAACAGTGAGTTAGGAATTTTGCGAATGTGACAATACAACCACGAGCCTTGTATTAAACATATATTAAAATGAACATCTATGGAGCTACACTGACAATACATAATATATCATTTAACAAATTTGCTAGGCTGTAATATAAATAATGGAGTCATGTTGACCGTCCTTCTACCTACTTTGTACATGCATGTTAACCATTGTGTCAATTAAGTCTAGTAAATGTACAAAGGTGATATACATAGGTAAAATTAAAACCGTTAAGTATTTAAGTCATTAAGATGTTATAAATGAAGAGAACCACAATCCTGAGCATAGATGTAGTTTAAACAAAGATAGATATTGTTGATTCATGGGCAGAGGTCTTCACAAAGATGATTGTATCTCTTGCTTTGAGACCTTTTGCTTTGCAAAAAACTTTCTAACCGCATCCAATGTAAACTTCCTTCGGAGTTCTGCCAGTCCTGAGTAACTTGCAATTGAGCTTAAATCCATTTCGGTCTATAAGACTGCATTGCCATTGCTTTGGTTTAACTGTGCTCTGAACAGAGTGTGTAGAAATATACTTACAAAGGAATTTAATAAATTGGACAATCCAACCAGGTAAATAAGTGTTGCCGTCATCAATATCGGATGATGCAGATGAACTTAGTGTTATACAGTCCAATTCATAGTCATAAGTGTCAGGACCAAATGACAACTCGATATGTTCCAAACTTGTCAAAGGAGGATATTGAATTTCAACTCTAGAGGGGTCCTTGACCTTGAACTCAAACGTATTTGCACCAACATACTCAACCTCAAGTGATGCAGCATCTATCAAACTGTACCTTGATTCAAGCTTAAGCCACCCATCATAAAACACACCGTATTTAACATGGCAACCATATCTCATGAAAGACATATCCAACTGGGTCTAAAAAAAAAACCCACTTTCCAAGTTGCTTTCCATAATCACGGTGGAATTCATTTGATGTGACTTCGAACCGCTGGAACAATTGTCATAGTGTATTGATTAAATAAGTATATATGAAATATAAAATGGTATAATTTAAGGGCTGTGATGTAAATCCATACACCAATTATATACGAAAGCTTACACGGTTGCTATCATAGTTGATGGTAAATCTGTGAGATGCATGATTGGATGGGCCACTTGATGGTGTTATGCTGTGAATAGACAAATATTTGTTAACCAAAAATACATCCACATAAGGTTGAAACAGGTAGAAAATAGTCATCGTCAATGAAATTTGAGAATACTAACAACTTGATTATATGGTTCAATTAATGATGATGACTATTCAGTCCCGTATGTATTGAAATGAAAAGGCAAATAATGGTACGTATAAGATTTTCAAACAACCAATTGTTGTTAAATCACATTATTGTTGTTTATGATTTGCCTGAAACCAACAGATCAAAATCCAATGAAGAGAAACCATGCATTGAGATTAATACTTAACAAACACGCGCACACACAGTTCAAATGCATTTAATCTACATGGTATCTTTCTACAGGCCAAATAGTTGGGAAAACTTTACCTATGGAGACAAGGGAATTGGATATGAATTTTTAGCAAGCTGATTTTGTTTTTCGTCATAACCAACAACAGTGAATCATAGGAGAAATTATCAGAATCAACATGTACAATACATGAGTAAGAAAGAGAGAATTCCCATTAAAAAGAATGAATATAGCAAAAAATTGAGCAGGATTTCCCTGACAAAAATTTGGCCAAGAGTGGTGGTGTGGGCCCCATTTGAGCTTTCCGTCATCATCTCATATGTTGTGTGCAAATCTTACCATTTATGATTGTGCCAAACTAAGAAAATCTCCTTCCTGTATCTTTTTGTTCGGTAATCTAAGGGAAAACCCTGACGCCCATAACTTATTGCCCACTTCTTCCCTAAACTGCAAAATCGAAATGTTTCCAGGCTTTAATGCGTTGTGTATTACTGTTGATAAAAACTAAAATGACCAACAAATATAAACATATTGCTCAATTAAACAAAAGTTCAGTATCATATATATTAATGTAATTGAAGTATACATTCCAAAGCAAAAGTGACCGAGGGCACCACCATGCTTTGGTTTATCGCCTATGATGGGAATCCCGCATAAAGTAAGTATATTAAACATTTGGAAATAGTGTTATTCTGCACCTTCTGAGTCAGATTTCGACGAATCTGTGAGCATCCTAACCATGGACGGTGATGACTGATACTCTGCAGTTGGTCGATGGAGTTCGAAGCCCACGCCACACGCCACACGCCGCGCCACGCGCTGCGTATGTTCTTATGGATATGGGATGTGGAATTGTTAGGGTTTGGGATAAGGGAAAAGGAGCAAATGAATAGGAGATGGGTGCGGCGCATTATGTCATGCAAAAAAATGTTTGAGGTTGATACTCTAGATTCAGCAAGTCATGCAAAAAATGTTTCGAACGTATAAGAATCTATACGTAATGTCTCACACATTAACATGAGATTTTGGACTTCATCTTTATTGAATTGGGCTTGTTAGGCCACTCAAAAAATGAGATTGGGTCATTTAGGTCTTTTAAGGTATTGGATCATGGGATTAAGTCAATTTTTTTATATTTTTTTGTATTTTTCTAATTTATTAGTTCAGACAAAAATGGGTGCTGACATTCTTCTACCAACCCGAAGAAGGAAATAGACAAGGTGGATGGAAAATGATCAAACGAAAGAGTTTGCTAATTTTAGTTGATACATATTTTATGTACCACTAATGTTGTGTACAAAGAAGTCTTCCATAAGTTATTTTAGGCAAGTTACCCTGAATTTTTAATTAATCATTTAGGGGACTAATTTGACATAGTATATTTCTATTTTGTGTACTATTTTCTGACATAGCATGCTGGATAAAATGACATGTATAATATTATTTGAGGGTCTGATTTTAGCTGCCAATGTTTTAGGTGCCTTTACAAGGTTTCAGTGCACTTCAAGGAATTTTAGTCTTCCATAAGTTTCATATACACAAAGCATATCGAAGTCCTTATCACTTGCCATCTGCTTATACTTAGTACATCCTTTCCCCCTTTTCAATTCATTATATCTTTTGTTAACATGCTGAACTTTAAGTTCTTAGTTGTATTTTATGATTTGGTGATCATTATTATCATGTGATTTGAACTAAGTAACATAAATTATTCCTCGTGTAGTTTCAATCAGTTAGATTTGTTAGAGTATCTATATAAATGACATTTGGAAGAGAGGTTACTACTTGCGATTATTGAAGCTAATGAGGGATTTGGATTTGGTTGAAAAGTTTTAAGGAGGGGTCTAAAATACTATGTATCATATTTTAGGTTAGGAGCTATTTAAAATATAATTGAGTGATACAGGGGGACAAGTTTTTAAGTTTATATCATGTTAACATGCTGAATAGTCGTATAATTGCAATGGAAAATGCCTTTGACAGTTCTTTTAACCATTGTGGTTCACTTATGTCTTGTGTTTATTAGGTCTTATGGATAATTGGTGGTAGAAGGCCATTTCACTATTTTCATTTTCACCCTTCTTTGACCTATTTTATTTTTCTTCTTTAATGTGTGGTTATCAATTCCTAGTCCCTCACTTACATGCTCAGACAGACATCAGGCGTGTTACTTTGGAGTTTTAAGTGGTTCACTATCTGTTATTTTTAACTTTAGCAGAAGAATGGCATGGGACTATACTATAGGGTGGATTAATTGATGCTTTTTCTTCCACAAAATAAAAATATACATACATGACTTATCTACTTATAATTCACCACCATATGGATTTCATTAATGGGCATTGCTTCAGACATAATCCCACCATTGCCTTTATCCTTAATTTCTTAATTATATAGAATAAAAGTAAGTATGAGTGCAAAGATAGCTTGGATAATAATATACTCGTGAGATGTTCCAGTGTCAATACTTGTAGAATGCTCGTAGCTTACCTTACCTGATTATGGGTATAACATTGTTTTGTTGGAGGAAAAAGGTCCACATTATCACGAAACATTGTCATTATATTTAAAAATATTATGATAATAATTTCAAATTAACTTTTTTCTAGTAATGATATTACTTTTTTTAATATATTATTTTTTTTTGACATTATTTATTTTATTTATTATATAACTTATTATATTATCCCGTGCATTGCACGTTTGTTAGTCTAGTAATATATAAAAGTAAGGTCCTAACTCCTGACTTTCTAACAAGTGGCATTATCTAGTGCAGATACATCTTCCTATTTCTCTTCTTGACACGTGGCACTCTCTCACAATACTCTCATCAAATAATCATAATTTAAAATTTAGCATTTAGTATTGATTATAATAAACATTTATTTAGAAAATTTAATTTGATTAGAATCCCTAATTGATTCATCAAACTTTAATATGATATCAATTAATAATTAAGAGATGATAATTAGGACTTTTTAGCTTTCTGTCAAGGATATAAATAGATATGGATAGATTAATTGATATCAATAAACAATTATAGATGATATCCCAATAATTAATTAGTTAAAATTTGAATTTTCAAAATATAATCGATTCTGAATATTTCCTTAAATATAGTTTAGTATAAATATGATTACAAGTTTCATTCATAGAAGAAGCATCCATTCATACCTTTTCCTAGTATCTCTTTTCAAAATTCGTACTCCTCTATGTGGTCTGTTACTATTTATGGTTAGCTATGTATTCTACTACTGTTTGTGGTCTCCATTTTCTGTAATTCATTCCCTTTTGTTGTTATCTCTGTGTTCTCCTTCAAGTTTGTTTTCTGTAAAAAAATTTCACTTTGTAGTTGATTGCTCATTTTTTATCTATTCCTTTCTCTCACAACAAATCAATTGGTGCCTATTTTCTATAATTGTTCAAAGCAATTGGTTAACTTAGAGACTGTTGGAATAAGTAAATTTTTGCAAAACTTAGATATGATTTGTAAACATGTTTTTGATAAACTGTTGATTGAATTGAAAATTTTTACTATCATGGAAAATATTGATCTTTTGGATTATCAAATGTTTGGACTTTTATCAAAGTGGTTTTGGACCATTGAATAAAAAATTTTGTGATTATAAAAAATTTTGGCCGTTTGAATTGTCATAAGTATGAGCTTACATCAAAATAATTTTATACCATTGATGGATATTGATATGGATATTTATTGTGTTAACAAAAAAATGGAAAGTTTGATAAAGCTTGAGTTTTCTAATATCAGAAATCATTTCCTTTAATTAAGTTTATTTTTTATAAATTTGATATTGTTTTTGTTGATTGAAAACTAATTAATTTATTTTTGAAATATACATTATTAGATTTTGCAAAATGCCTTCTTATGAGAAAATCATGTTAGAAGACTGTATTTAATAGCAGTAAATGTTAGCCTTGGTGCACCTAGCATTAGACTCTATAGAGGAGATGTTAACTCTGTGTTAAGTTAGTATACATGAGTTAGTCGTAGATTTGAAGCATGATATTCATTAGTTCAAGCCTTGAGTTTTATGGATTTAGAGCGTGATGCTCATTACTACAGGCTTTGGGCTTGTCACATAGATTGGTTAGCTTACCTCACGAGCTATGTGCTCAATTTATTCTGGTTTTACCTAGTGAATTCTCCCATACTATTTATGTTTTGATTGATTACTTTAAATTTTGATATATTGAAAATACTGATCTATTCATTTACTATTTTGTGAAATTTTTTTGACATAAATTATTATGATCATAGGTTTGAATTGTTTTATTTCAAAAATTATCATTTTTTAAGTTATCTTATTGTTTATTCATTCTTAATATAATTTTCCTTATACATACATATTCAATATTTGTTTTTAAATATTTGTTTTATAGAAAAATTTATGCCTTCACTTGTCTTATTTCTAGTGTAGTAGATATAAACTGCTTGATAAGTTGTAAACTCACCCAAATTACATGGTTTTCAGATATAAGTAATGAGATTGATTCTGGTTTAATTCCTCTGATTTGATTGAGGGAGTTCTCAATTATTTGGCGAGCTCATCACATTGTTCGTGTGGGGGCAAGTTTTGTTTATGATTTTGAATACGAAAGCCTTATAGAATGACTCTTAGTTGTGCTCTATTATTTTTACAAGTATGATCCATGTTAGTATAGTATAAGTTAGTTGAATATTGAATTTGTAATATATGTTTTTGAGTGAATTGTTGGTAATCAAAATTCACTTGTTGATATTTTGTAAAGTTTGAACTTATAAAATACAAGTTTTTGGAATGAAGTATTTTCTGAGGCCTTATGGTGGCTATTTTGAATTGTATGTTTAGAGTTATAATTTTGAGGCTTGTGTAGCTTGGGTGAGCCTATGGTTAGCCTTTGTCATGCGCTGGTCATGGATTCCTAGTTCGGGTCTTGAGAAAGTTGGTATTAGATCTTTAGATTGTCCTTGTAGATAATGGAGCAAGTGTCCTTTAATAGAGTCACGATTCTGATTATGAAGCCGGCCATTTTCACAATCAAGGCACTACGAAAAGGCCTATTAGGATGTTCTTTCCTTCATTGGTTATCAGTTTATCCTGTTGACTTCGTTATGATATCATGATCAATATTGTTTATGTTTTGATCTTGTCTGTCTTGATGATCCTACTAATGACATTGGTCAAAAGTAAATTTATGGCCTAAGTTAGTAGGAAAGGTGATTCATAATTAAGGTAGTTCAATCCTATTTATTGAACAATTAATGTGGTTGCATTGTAATGAATAGATTAAAAAACTACATTCCTTTATTGAGGGATTTATTGGTTACAGTTAAGATATACGAACTTGAGATGTTCTAGATACAACTTTGATTGTTGTTTGTGTCAATTAGTCTGATTGAAATAAGGTTTTTGATACTAGAAATTTTGGATAGATAGAAGATATAAGTGCATGGATAAAGATACATATTATTATGGAACTTATTGACATGTGAATTCAGAATACAACATGAGTATGATTTTAGATCAAAGTTGGCTCAAGGTTGATGAAGTCCTGGTTTGGGAAAATATTGATTTAAGGAGTAAGTAGGCACTATTGTATTAGTACTGAAATTCAAGTAAAATGTATAACTAGATGATGTTACTAAAAATTTGATATTCTTTTAGCAATGACATATCAAGGACTTGGATGGAGATTTATTTTGAATAAGTACTAATGCATGGAGGTTTTATGAAAGCTAGTATTATTGATGATCAAGCACAAGTATGTTGATTTTAGAAGGAAAAATCTGTGGACATTTACTAATCGTTCTTAGGCTAATAATATCATATGTTAAGGATTTAAGTTATAGCCAGTTATGCTATTGAACATTTAAGAGATGTTTGATGAATTTTTAGTAAAACGATGCTTGATATGTGAAACTAAACTAGATCCTATCTGAAAAATTTGAGATAAACTTTAGTTATTGATGCGAACCTCGCCAAGAATAACGAGACCCATCAACGACTAAGGCACCACGACCGTTTCTACAATCAGATTTTGGATGGAAAAATCTCGACCCGTTACCTATGTAGAGGTAAGAACCTTGGTATGTTGAAAAAGCCACAAATGGTGGTGGAAATTTCATTTGATAAGTGGAATTGAACGTCATGGAATGATTCCGATAAGTTCAAAAAGTTCTTCAAAGAACCAAAGAGAAACTTTCAATTTTTGTGAATAATACTGTGTTCTTTCTTTCATTCATGTACGCCTTTAAATAGGCTGATTATAATAAACGAAAGTATCTGATTAAATCAATCAGTCCTAACAAATAAAGGAAAGTATCTGATTAAAATCAATCAGCCCTAACAAATAAAAGGAAAGTATATAAAAAGATACTTAGCAATGAACCAAGCTTAAAATGCGTCCACATTCAGCCCCTAAATCGTGCACATTTGCTGCTCCAATTAGCCCCCAAATCATGCAGATTTGCTGCTGCAATTAGTCCAAAAATCATACAGATTTGCTGCTGCAATTAGGCTTGGTCTTGGTCAAAATATTCTAGAGTTTGAATCATATGGATGCTTCTTTGTTGAAAATGTGGGCTATGCTCAATGGGCCGTAAATTTGATTGAAACCAGATTTCTTGAATCAGCTCGTTGAGTGATTCCTTGAATTTCTTTGCCCGAGCTCTCGTAACTAGACCAATTGGGACTTGGACTGGATCATTTAACGTCATAATTTTATTTGCATCATTCCCTTCCTCTTGAAAAGGATTTGTCCTCAAATCATCACCTACATCAAAATGAGTCAAATTAGTAACATTAAAAGTAGCACTAACATTGTACTCACCTGATAAATCTAGCTTGTAGGCATTGTCATTGATATGCTCGAGGATTTGAAAAAGACCATCTCTTCTCGGAAGTAGTTTGGAACACCTTTGAATAGGAAATCTCTCTTTCCGCATGTGCAGCCAAACCCAATATCCAGGTTAGAAAATCAGCTTATGGCGCCCCTTGTTGGCTTGTTTTGCATAATGCTCCGTTCTCTGCTCGACATTGAGTCTTGCCTTCTTGTGGATCTGTTTAACAAATTTGGCTCTCTTTTGGCCATCTAAATTCACACGCTCAGACAAAGGTAAAGGAGATAAATTCAATGGAGTCAAGGGATTAAATCCATATACAATTTCAAAAGGTGAAAATTTAGTAGTAGAATGAACAATACGATTGTAAGCAAACTCGACATATGACAAACACTCTTCCCATGTTTTGATATTTTTCCTAATCATAGCCCTCAACAAAGTTGACAAAGTCCTATTTACTACTTCAGTTTGACCATCAATTTGTGGGTGACACGTAGTAGAAAATAATAGCTTAGTTCTTAACTTGCACCACAAAGTCTTCCAAAAGTAACTCAAGAACTTAGCGTCTCTATCTGAAATAATTGTCTTAGGCATATCATGTAATCTTACAATCTCCCTAAAGAATAAATCAGCAACATGTGAAGCATCATCCGTTTGGTGACATGGAATAAAATGTACCATCTTAGAAAATATAGCCACAACCACAAATATTGAATCTCCTCCTTGTTTAGACCTAGGCAAACCTAACACAAAATCCATCAAAATATCAATCCAAGGTTTGCTAGGAATTGGCAAAGGAGTATACAAACTGTTGGGCTGCACTCTGGACTTAGCTTGCCTACATGTGACACATCTACCACAAATTCTCTCGACATTTTGTTTCATGTGTGGCCAATAGAAGTGTTCTTACGAATAGCTAAAGTCTTGGCAACTCCAAAATGTCCCATTAACCCTCCATTATGGGATTCCCTTACCAATAAGTCTCATAATGAACAATTAGGCACACACAACTTTTTTTCTCAAAACAAGAATTCTTCATGCCTAAAGAAATTTTCCACACCCTTTTTCCTCACAATTCCTATACTCCTCACAAAAATCTTGGTTGAAAAGGTACAATTCTTTAATGTGTTCAAAACTAAGTAATTTTGCATCAAGAGTAGAGATTAACACGTACCTTCAAGAAAGTGCATCAGCTACCACATTCTCCTTACCTTATTTATATCGAATGACATATGGGAACGTCTCAATGAACTCTATCCATCGGGCATATCTCATACTCAACTTGTGTTGGCTCTTCAGATGCTTCAAGGACTCATGGTCAGTGTGAATCACAAACTCCTTAGGCCAAAGGTAGTGCTACAAAAGTCTCTAGAGTTCGAACCAATGCGTATAATTCTTTGTCATAAGTGGGATAGTTTAGGGCTGTCCCACTCAATTTCTCGCTAAAGTACGCAACCAGCCTTCCCTCTTGCATCAAAATGCCTCCAATACTTAGACTTGAAGCATCACGCTCAATTTTGAATGTTTTAGCAAAGTTAGGTAAAACAAGCAAAGGTGCATTAATTAATTTTTCCTTGATGAGTTTGAATTCCTTCTCTTATTCCCCTCCCCATTTGAATGGAACATTCTTCTTCATGACTTCAGTCAAGGGTGCTGCAATGCTACTGAAGTCCCGAATAAAGCGTCAATAAAAACTCGCCAAGCCATGAAAACTTCTTACTTGACTTACGAAAGTGGGCGTTGGCCACTCTTGGATGGCACGAATCTTTTCTTCGTCCACCTGTATTCCTTGTGCACCCACAACAAAACCAAGAAACACAAGCTTATCGGTGCAAAAGGTGCACTTCTTAAGGTTAGTAAACAACTTTTCCTTTCTTAACACTTCCAAAATTGATTTTAAGTGCTTAACATGGTCATCTAAGTTTTTGCTATAAATAAGTATATCATCAAAATAGACAACAATAAATCTGCCTATGAAAACATGCAAGACATGGTTCATTAATCGCATAAAAGTACTTGGTGCATTAATTAATCCAAATGGCATCACTAACCACTCATATAAACCATGTTTTGTTTTAAAAGCAGTTTTCCATTCATCTCCTTCTTTCATTCTTATTTGATGATAAACTATTTTTTAGATTAATCTTGAAAAAATACACAAGCACCATGTAGTTCATCTAGCATATCATCTAAGCAAGGAATATGATGATGATACTTTACCCTTATATTATTGATGGCTCGATAATCAACGCACATTCTCGACGTCCCATCCTTCTTAGGAACTAAAATCACCAGAACGGCATACGGGCTCATGCTTTCTCTCACGTACCCCTTTTCCATCAATTCACTAACCTGTCTTTGTAATTCCTTTGTCTCCTCGGGATTAGTTCTATAGGCTGGTCGGTTTGGAATGGAAGCACAGGGCATAAAATCAATTTGATGTTCAATCTCTCGAATAGGTGGTAAACCATGTGGAATCTCCTCAGAAATGACATCATCAAACTCTTGCAAAAGGGAAACAACAGAACTAGGCAAAGCAGGATCAATTTCATTAGTGTTCAAAAACACCGCTTTGTACAAAAGTACGATCATTGGTTGATTTGTAAACATTGCTCGCTTAATTTCACTCGCTTTTGTATAGAAATTCTTTTGTTCTCTCTTTGATTTTCTCTCAATTGGCGAATTTTGAATTTTCTTCACTTCCTCATTTTTCTCGGCCTCTCTCTGATTTTCACTCTTTTTCTTTTGTTCACTTTCACTTTTTTCTTTTGATCACTCTCTCTCTGTAATCTCACTTGATCTTCATAAACTTCTTTCGGTGTCATTGGGACAAGAGTGATGGTTCTCTGATTGAGCACAAAAGAGTATTTGTTGGTAAAGCCGTCATGCTTAACTTACCGATCAAATTGCCAAGGTCGGCCTAATAACAAGTGTCCAGCTTGCATCGAAACTACATCGCACAAAATTTCATCTTCATATTTTTCAATACGGAATGACACTAATACCTGTTTAGTCACCCTTAACTCTCCATTATCATTGAGCCATTGCAATTTATAAGGTTTGATGTTTAATTGTTGACAGCCTCAGTTTTTCCACCAAAGTAGTGCTAGCAACATTGGTACAACTACCTCCATCAATAATCAGACTATATGCCTTGTTTTGCATGTGGCATCTAGTATGAAAGATGTTTTCTCACTGCACTTCTTCATCTTCTTTTACCTGCACGTTTAAAGCTTTTCTTATAACCAATAATTCTTCTTCAGCTGCATATTCTTCCTCATCCGCATCCTCCAATGGTGGCATAGAGTCGGGCTCTGATTCATCATCAGTTTCAATCTCACCATTATCTCGTATCACTATGACTCTTTTGTTTGGGCATTGGCTTGTTATGTGACCCCTGCCTTGACATTTGAAACACTTAATGTCAAGATTTCGAGATGTGTAAGGGTCAGATTTACCTTGAGAACCATGGCTGGTTGTTTCTTTTTTTGGCTCAGTTTTGGGTTTTACAGCTGGCCATTCTTCTTTCTTTACATAACTCGATTTCCATGGAGAAGAACCAAAACTATGTACTGCACGTGTACCACCTCTCCTCTTGAGTTGTTGTTCCACTTTGATGGCCATGTGTACCATGTCTTCCAACTCCACATAATGCTGCATCTCCCCCTTATCATGAATTTTTCGATTTAAACCATGCAAAAACCTTGCCATAGTAGCCTCTCGGTCTTCTTCTACATTAGCCCGAATCATAGCAATCTCTATCTCTTGATAATAATCCTCCACACTCCGATTATCTTGTCTAAGGCTTTGCAGTTTTTGGTACAACTCTCGGTAGTAATGGCTGGGTACAAACTGTCTTTTCATCACTGTTTTCATCTCTTCCTACATCTCAACCGGACGCTCTCTATTCCGCCTCCTGTTCAACACTAACTGATCCCACTAAACAATAGCATAATTAGAAAACTCAATGGCAACAAGTTTTACCTTCTTCATCTTGGAGTAGTTGTGGCAATCGAACACTAACTCCACCTTCTTCTCCCATTTAAGATAAGCCTCCGGGTCATTCTTTCCTTGAAATGAAGGAATTTTTATTTTAATACTATCCAAATTGTTATCCTCCCGGTTCCTAGATTCTCTAAACCGCCCATATCTCCTAGGACTACCCACTGAATTTTGATCTTCTTCTCCATCAAAACCAGCCCCATAATACTCATCATCCTCATCCCTTACTTTCCTCAGTTGAGCTCTTTCCCTCCTAAGCACATTATGAACATTTTGCAGCTGCGCCATACGTTCATTCTCTACCCTATCCAACCGTTCATGCACCTGCTCCAATTCACTCCTCATCATTCTTCTCACCTCTTCCACCATAGCCTTCATGAACAACTTCGGATTAGCCACTCCTTGAGCACCATCACCACTGTTATAAGACATTGTTGATCTGCAAAATAAGGTTAGAAACAAAATGCAATGGACCTCACGACACTCCCTCACGTGTTTCACTCAAAGAATGATTCACTCAATTTCACTCGTGTTTCACTCAAAACAATTCGGCTTTTATCCTCTAATATGCTCACCACGCCTGCCTTTTTCCACTCAATATTTCTCTTTCAGTTCTTTTTTAAGCTAATCAGATAATATCGAATCACTTGTAGCAATTCAAAAGTAAAAAATACCAAGGACAGCCTGATGAAGTTTTCGGAAATATGAATTTTTTTTTTGGACAAATTTTTTTTTTGAATTTTTTTTTGAAGAATTTTTTTTTTCAGATGCCTCTCTGTTTTTTAAACCCTAGGCAGAAATCATTGAAAAGATGAAAAAAAAAAGGATAGGCAAACCTAATTTAGAACCAAAGCTCTGATTACCAAATGATGCAAACCTTACAAAGAATAACGAGACCCGTCAACGACTAAGGCACCACAACCATTTCTACAATCAGATTTTGGATGGAAAAATCTCGACCCGTTACCTAAGCAGAGGTAGAAACCTTGGTATGTTAAAGACACCATAAACGGTGGTAGAAATTCCATTTGATAAGTCGAATTGTGAACGCCACGGAATGATTCTGATTAAGTTAGAAAAGTTCTTCAAAGAATCAAAGAGAAACTCTCAATTTTTGTGAATAATACTATATTCTTTCTTTCATTCATGTACGCCTTTAAATAAGCTGATTACAATAAAGGAAATATCTGATTAAATCAATCAGTCCTAACAAATAAAGGAAAGTATCTGATTAAATCAATCAACCCTAACAAATAAAAGGAAAGTATATAAAAAGATACTTCGCAATGAACCAAGCTCAAAATGCGTCCAAATTCAGCCCCCAAATCATGCAGATTTGCTGCTCCAATTAGGTTGGGTCTTGGTTAGAATATTCTAGAGTTTGAATCACATTGATGCTTCTTTGTTGAAAACGTAGGCTATGCTCAATGGGCCGTAAATTTGATTGAAACCAAATTTCTTAAATCAGCCTGTTGAGTGCTTCCTTGAATTTCTTTGCCCGAGCTTTTGTAATTGGATTAACTAGGACTTGGACCGGAACCTTTAACGTTGTAACTTTATTTGCATAGGCAACGGGTCGAGGTTTTCCATCCAAAAATCTGATTGTAGACGATCATGGTACCTTAGTTGTTGACGGGTCTCATTATTCTTGGTGAGGTTTGCATTAGTTATGAAGTTACATTAATGTATAGTTTTGTATAGAAAACTAAGATAGACTTAAGGATGATTGCAATAAGTTTGGTGTCTTAGTTATATGTGAAAATTCATTTGGTATGATTAGAGATAATTTGAGAACATGATAATGTCAGAATTTCAGGATTGTTAGCATATCAAATTTTCAGGATTAAATTCTAAAGTTTAGTTATGGATTGAGATGATAGGAATGTCTCTACAAGAATTTTATAGTCAAATTCTAAGTGTAGCCTTTGAAACAAATTATCAAAATTGTTTGGACATAATTGAGTAAATTTAAAAATGTAATTAAATGCTACTTGAGTAGGTGACTGTTTGGAAGTCTAACAGGTTGAGTTTAAAGCTGAGACTCATATGCAATGTACATGAGATACAAGAGAACAAGTTTGTAAGTTTTATGGACAAACAAGAAAAATGTGATAGGTTAGTTAAGTAAGACGATATATTGGTCTATGAAGTTAATAGATATATGGATATTGTTGGAAATATCATGAGTTCATTGTGCAATAGATTATCTGTGAGCAAAGTATGGTGGATAGAAGATCACAATTTAGAAATTTCATGTTTAACTACTGATTACGGCTTGTGTTTAAGTGTTTGAAGTTAAAGGTATATGAATATAGAGAAATGTAAGGCTCCTGGGTGGGAGAGTGAAGCAATGACTATGTTTTTTGATATATAAGATTGTTTTGGAATAGTTTCCAAGAAAAGGACTAAATGAAATAAGATTGTAATGAAATTTAGTTATATGGTAATTAAAGCCATAAATGTTACCTAAGGACAGTTGAGAAATATGAAGTTTAGGAACTTGATTGATTGAACTGAAAGGTTTAAAAGGTAATAATTGATATTGTTTAATATTGGAACAATTTTAATACTTTTGGTCATAAGGGATTGAAGAATATAAATTCTTAAGGTAGAATATAAATATGTTGTGATTAATACATTATGTATTAAGTTTGAAAATCTTGAAGATTTAGTGAAAATGGAAATAAGATATTTGAGTGTATTATATTGTAAAGTTAATCCCTAATCAAAAGGTAGTTTACTTACTTGTTTGTTAGAGTAAGGAAGGAGGCATTTAACTTGAAGAATTAGTGGGCTCTTTTTTTTGTTTGTGCCTTTCGAGCTTTCTTGTCCAATGATTGAGGATTTTCATACTTGGTGATTTGAATATGCGACTGTGATTTTTCATAAACCAATAATTACAGTGTTAGAGGGATTTTCATAAAAGAATAATCTCAAAGCAAGTAGGAAGCAGAAGTCAAGTCATCCTATGACCTCGAAGGGTAAGGTCTAATAAATGAGAAAAGTTAACTTTGGTTTTATTCAACTAAAGGGTGAAGATCGTTCAAGCTAAAGTTGTGAGGAGGATATGGTGTATAATGCCAATTCATACTAGTCTTATGTATGGCATGAAACAAATTATGTTCTAAGTTTTTGAAGTAAATCTATTTATGATTGTTAGGTTAAGTCTTTATTGCATGCAAATCTGGAACCATGGGATGATGGTACTTTATGGAATAGGTTACTTTGAATTTACAACCACGTGATTTTGATATGAAGGAAATTAGTTTTTTGGTTTAAATTGAACTTATTGGCACATAATCTTTTAGTTATTCAAGTAAGGATAGCGAAGCAAAAGTGTTAGCAATTGATTTTCAGCTTATAAGACGAAAATAGAAAGAGTAATTAAAGACCTATTGAGTTAATGCTGAGATATGATTTATGTGCATCTTGAGTTGAAGTTTTGAGTAAGTTGATATGTTTCAGGATGTTACTATTTTAGTTAATGTTGCAACGATATCTTAGTAGGTTATAAATGATAAGATTGAGAAGCGATCTTAGATGCCAAGTGACTGCAAAAGTAGGAGTTAATTTTTTAAGGTTCTATGTGAGACATTTTGTCTTAGCATGATGTTTTAAAGGTTTTTGATATTATTAAATATTGGTATGTACCTAGATAATTAGATAGAAAAGCATTTTATGGATAAGAAAATATTAATGAGAATGTAGTATACTTGTGTCTATATGCTAATGCGCCAATAAGCGAAGGTTGAGCATTAAAAGCTAGTAGGCTTGTTGCATCAAACTGATAAACTTGAATGGAAGTATGAAAGAATAGATATAGACTTTGTAATAGAGTTGTCGATGACCTACTGACTGAGTTTGGGAAATTGTAGAATGGTTAATGAAGTCTGCACATTCCTTGCCTATGAAAACCATTTTCACAGTGATTTAGTATGCGAAGCTCTATTTGGATGAGATAGTATCTTTAGCATAGTGTGCTAGTTTCTTTCATCTCTGACTAGAGATCTTTTCACATAGTTTTGAGTACCTACATAGATTTAAGTACCCTTTTTAACTATAGATTGATGGTTAATCAGAGAAAACCATTCTGATCATGTAAGATATGCTTTGTTCTTCTGTTTTAGACCTTGCAGGGAGCTAGGACTGACATTGCCATTGATAGAGTTCTTGTGTAATAACAATTTTCAGCATAGTATTCATATGCACCTTTAAAGAAGAGAGAATTAAAAATAATTTCAAGATCTTTAAA
>NSJW01000957.1:0-104564 GCA_019955255.1 Castanospermum australe
CACCATATTATGTGTCCGAAAGTCCTTGTGATCACTCATGTACTCGTTCCTTGTTCTGCTTCGGCAAAGAAAGGTGCGATTTTGATAGTAACTTTCAGGATTGGCTTCGCAAGGGTTTCAAGTTGATACGAGTGCTGGATTTAGAGCGTGTGAGCAAGATCTACGGTGACAAGAATCTTGAGGAGTTAGTTCATCTGAGGTACCTAAGAATAAACAGCAGTGCCAGCTTGTCCTTGCCGGCTTCTATATGTGAACTCCAAAATCTAGAGACATTGGACCTGAGGGGTTCGAGAATATTGTCAGGAATTCCTGCTGAAATATGGAAGCTCAAGCTACTAAGGCATCTTTATATGTCAGGAGATCGTGTGTCACTGCCCAATTTTCCGGGGAGAAAAATGCTACCGCATCTCCAAACCCTCTCCACCATTCGTCTTGATATTCGAACTGTGAACCAACTGGGAGAAGGTAAGTTCCCCAATCTAAGAAAGTTGGGATTTGACGGTTCGAGCTGCTACGGTACTGATTCAACTGAATTACTGCGAAGGCTTGAGTGCTTGAGCCATCTGAATACCTTGAAAATAATTTACGGTGGGTTGTATCCAACAAGCGTAGAAGGGTTCCCACGAAACATTACCAAGATAACCTTGGTTGGTGGTTTCCAGTTGTCCGGAATCGTATATGCTTTGAGAAGCCTTCCCCAACTCCAGTATTTGAAAATAGAAGGACCATTTACAGATAAATTTTGGCCTTTGCAACTAGAATGCAACGACCCTGGATGCTTCCCACGACTCCAATTGCTTAAAACGACAGGCTTGCAATGTGAAAGCTGGGAATTGGCCGAAGGTGCCATGCCTAAGCTTCAACGTTTGGTCATCAACAGGTGCGAATTCTCGACCAGTCTCCCCAACGCACTGTCGTTGACTCCCTTAAAAGAAGTGGAAGTTTTGTGGTCCTCCAGAGAACTGTTTGACAAGTTCCAAAATCTGGGGCTGAAGGATTCTTGCACACTCACAGTCTATCCTCCCCTAAGCAAAGAAGAGTAATGTCCAATTTATTCTTTGCGGAGGAAAGCGGTGCATTCCAAAGGACATTACACTCGATATTTACCTTTGACTTTCAGTTTGCTCGGTTTCCTTTCAATAAAGTCTTGATGTTATTGATGTGGTGGTTTGGTTTGTTACGTTGTTACATGCTTTGTATCCTTTCAATAAAGTCTTGATGTTATGGGTGTGGTGATTTGGTTTGTTATGTTGTTACATGCTTTGTAGTCTTGAGGGCTTTAAGCCCCTTGTTCTCCATCGATTGAATAAATGTTCTGTAATAGACAATGGTGTGTTTTTGAACCTAGTTACAAATGAGTTTGATGCTATGTAATATATATACTTTCGTACTTCAGAATGGTGTACTTGTATTAAAAAAATTAACTTACAGTCAAGTATAATTGGATTGAGGTGGTGAAGCAAAATTTTCATTTGTTTCATTAATTAATACTGTCGTAAAAACTCATTCAAATGGGCATGTACAATTAAAAGGAAAACTAAATAAAAAACTTTTAAAAGACTATCAACTTGTACAACTGAACTAGCTCGAATCATCTAGCGTTCAATCTTTCGGTAAAACTTAATTTTACAATTATATTTATAGATTAAAAAAAAAACTGAGAAGGCCACTTAACTTTGGATTCCATGCCCATTTGAATGAGTTTTTACAAGAGTTTTATTTTAAAAAAATATTTACCAAAAATAAATTTTTTATATGTTTAAATGCAATATTTAAAAATATTTTTCATGTTTTAAAATGAATTTTTTTAGAAAAACACAAAAGTCCAGTTCAAAACAACACAAAATATACTTTCTTTATATAATATTTTTTAAAAAATTATTTTATATACACAAAAAATACATCTAAAAGGAACACTTACTCATTGTTTGGATGAGGAGAGAAAATAAAAAAATCAAAATTAGAAAGAAAGAAAATGAAAAGAAAAGAAAATGAAGAAAAAATTATATTTTCTCTCCTAATATTTGGATGAATAGAAAAGGGAGAGAAAGAAAATAACAAGTAATCTTTTCTCCTGTTTAGTTGTATAGAAAAGTTAAAAAAAATATAATTATATAAAATAACATATATGTCCTTATTATATATATGTAATGAAATGCAAGTACATGTTATTTTTTTTATTTTATATCTCTAAACACATTTATTATAAATTACATAATAAATAAATTTTATGATAATAATATTTATTTAAGAAGTAAAGTTATTGACATTCAAATTATAAAATTCAATTTTAAATTATTTTTCAATAAAAAAAGAATGTGGGCGATTATTATTTATGACTTTATAATATTTTTAATATGTAAATGCTTATACATTTATACACACGTTAACAATATTATTTGTTTGATGTGGCGGAAGACTAATCTACACATAAAATAAGATCTAAAGATAAAAGTTGATAAAACAAAATGTTAAAAATAGAAAAAAAAAAAAACTATTGACAGCTAGCTACAATCACATTGACACACAATGACCTTACACCTCACCCATTCTCCTCCCCTCATCCGTTCCCATCGCCTCTGCCACAGAGAAAGAGAACATCAAGTTTTAAAATTTTACGGCGGCAAATTCTACGGTGCTATCAAGATATACGCCTTTTTCCGATTGCGCCTCTAATAAGTATATTTTATTTTCACTATTTTTTTTTATAAAATTTTAAAAATAAAAAATAAAATAAAAATAAAATAACATTTTTATAATTATAAACAAAAATATATCAATTAAAAATGAGAATAAAAAACATTTCAAACCCTCTGTTAAATTTATCTTGTTTTCTCTTCCCGCATTTTCTTTCTTCTCAAATTCTCTCATTTCAAATTTCACAATTAATTTTAACAAGTGCCGGGTAAGGAGCATGTAATCGAACTCCTGTACCAAAAATTAAAAAATCGCGGTGAATCTCTTCTTTTCTTTCTTCATCGGCTCATTAACCATTGCGAAAGGACAAGAAGGAAAAAATCCTCCACAAACACAAACAAAAAACCTCGTATCCTACGAGTACTACCAGTTTCGCGTTCGGTACCCGCTGGACCACTTTGCATGCAAAAATGGCTTCACAACCACAGATTCCTCTCTGACCCAAGGCCAATCCACCACACCAACCCCGTAGCCCCCCTTTTCGCCTTCAACCCATCTCAGATTCAGCTTCTTTGGCCTCACCAATGGTTTCTTCGTCGACGACGACCCTTTCCCTGCTATGTTACCTGTCCTTCTTTGCCTTACTCTCTCCCTCTTCGGCTTCCACGATCATCCCCTCTGAATCTCACAGGGTCTCCTTGGATCTTTACTATGAAAGCTTATGCCCTGACAGCGTCAATTTCATCGTCGATCACCTCGTTAAGCTCTTCGAGGACGACCTTATCTCCATCGTTGACCTCAAGCTCGTTCCATGGGGTAATGCCAAGCTCAGAGGCAACGGCACCTTTGACTGCCAGGTACTCCGAATATGAACAAACAGCCCCTCCTTGCCCCCCCCCTCCCCGGTTTTAACTATCCTAGTAATCTCTTCTCCTTTGTGGGGTTTCGATTTTTTCTACTTGTAATATAAGATTTCAAAGCTTCGAAGTTTCTATTGTATTCGAATTGAATTTTATTAATTTAATGAGAATTGCAACTGTGTTGATGCCTGTTTTCCCATTGATGAGAATTGCAACTGATTTTTTTCTTGTTCGATCATTGGAGAATTGCAGCACGGCCCATATGAGTGCTTACTAAACACCGTCGAAGCGTGTGCAATCAGTATCTGGCCTGAACTGGTAAGATTTGCCCTTTGGTAGTGAGAGAGACAGAAAAAACAGTGAACAAACTGGGAACGCGTCTGTTTCTTCTTGTATTTTTCTTTTTCATTTCTAATACAAGCTTTGATCTTTCTTGAATTGGGGATTGGGGGGTACTATGATAATTAGGATAAGATGAAAAAGAAAAGCTGTTAATGGGTTTATAGATGAAAGAAAATAAGAATAGTTATTGAAGCACAATTTTTATTGGTAATCCATAATATCCATGCTTATAGTATGGGTAACTGTCCAACTCCAACCAAGGACGGTTTGATTTTGGAAATAAACTTTAGAATTGCGCTCTCTGTCTCTGTGTTTGTTGTCACTTACATGCAAACAAATGGGCAATCAAATGGCTTCCCGAATTTAAGAATGTACAATGCCAAGATCATAGCTGGATAAACTTCCATTAGTGAAAACTTACTTAAATTTATGAAATGAATTTTTTCCTGTTTATTCTAATGTAGCAGATCATTCTTAATCTGATCGTACTGTTGGTTCAGTATAACAATAACTTTACATCTATATCACTATGCTAAGTATTTATACACTTCACAGTTCACACCTTTTTGCAGAGTGAGCATTTTCCTTTCATCCATTGTGTTGAGACTCTAGTCCATGAGCATAAGCACAAAGAGTGGGAATCTTGTTTTGAGAAACTGAGTCTGGATTCAAAACCTATTGATCATTGCTATACCAGTGAATATGGAAAACAGGTTAGTGCTTTTCTCTGATTTGGTTAAGCCTCTGTCCTTGAAATACCATGTTCTCACAGAGATAGTAATATGTATATATGCGCTTTAATGTCAGATCTTCATGATGAGTTATAGTTGGTAATCCTTCATCGTCCTTTTGTCATGAAAATAATTATATACATAACCAGGATTGCTAACCTTAGAGGATATATTGCCCAGTGTGTGATTTTTCCTTAGTATATGTTGGAACTGTTTTGCCCCCAGTTTTCATTAAAATTGCTATACCTACTGTCATTAAGAAAGAGATTAAGTGTTCAAAATTTTTTTGAATAACCTTTCTCTTCTATATATATTTGTTTTCAATGAACTTTGATGTGTTACGAACACTGCTAAATGAAACAAACTTGTGGAAACTTGAGAACTAGAAAGGCTGAAGCTGAACTGTATACGGATGGAGAATTGTTGTAGCCTTCTTGATTCTTTATTTAAACTAAGCCACCAATAAGAAGAATAGATAATAAAAGCCGACTTAGTTTATAGATAGACCATGTCAACAAGCAGTTACCAGTGTCTATTATGTAAAATAGGGATAGTAGATCTGGTGCTATAGTGACAATGCTTTTATCTGGCATTGTGGTGTGCTCATCTACTGCTTGTGTCTCTCTTCAAGCCAGCAAATGGCATCACTAATGAAGAATAATTTTAACTTATTCTAACAATTACTTTAGGAAAAATTGGTCCTGAGTTTTGATATTTTACAGAACTCTGAAGCAGTGTAAAACTGGGTGATCTTTGATTACTTTATATCCATAGATGATTAAGTCCTACCTTCCTGCAACTACTACAAAAAGTTACAACAGAACTGCCAATTTGTAGCTTCTGAACGTTCATCTTTCTTCATGATAATTGGCAAAATCCTTGTTCAATATTGTGCCAAACTTGCAGAATGTTAATACTATCTCCAGACGGTAAAAAAGATTTGACGGATGTGCTTTGAGTCTATATATCATTGTTTGGATGAAATTTTTGTCTCAAGTAGCGTTTACCATCTCTATGCAGCTGGAGCTACAATATGCAGCTGAAACAAATTCTCTGCAGCCTCCTCATACGTTTGTTCCTTGGGTAGTTGTGGAAGGAGAACCACTCTATGAGGTTAGTTTTGCAAATTGCAATTGTGTGTCTGGCCAAACATACACCATTCCCAATGTACGAATTTTTCACGAAGCTATACCTCTAATTGACAAATAACAATTAAGTTTGTGCTCTACATGTATACGTTGTATCATAGACACAAGCGAAATTACAAATTTATTGTAATTTCTAAGAATTTGCAAATTTCTTTTGCTGCAGGATTATGAAAACTTCATAAGCGCTGTCTGTAAGGCTTATAAAGGGACTAATGCACCCAAAAGTTGCAACGAGGCATACCCTAATACTGTTAGAAAAGGGGAAGCAAAGCATAAGCATTCAGTTTGCGATAGGGAAAGAGTTATGCCAACATGGGAACAAATAAGGTCATCCATTACATCATGGATGCACCAGATGAACCTCGCAGGTGCAGCTTAGATGTGCCGATGCTGTATGTGATTTCAAAGTGGTTTGTTCCTGTTCTCTTGTAGAGGTCCCTGATAAGTGCAAATAGATCTTGTGATGAGTTAGTACTTTCTCAGCAATACCCTGTTGTGTATCATATTTTGACTTGATGGTTGCAAGTGCACTTGTATATTTTGGCTATTCCCATCGATCCCCTCGTCTAAGCAACGTTTAGACAGTTTTGAGTATCTTCTTGCCCTGAAACGAAAAAGGGTGAAAACGATTAATATACAAAGATTAAGAAAGATAAATATTCAAGATTGGATCAAGCCAGGAACATGAAGTTGTCTCGTAAGAAGGAAAAGAAACTGAGACACATAAGCAACTGAATTTCACCTGCAGCTGTTTTGATAAGAAAGAAAATGGTAAAGATATGAAAATTATGTCCCTAATACATTAAATACATCATTAAGGACTCTAATAGGATTTATTTTTTTTTGGTTAGTGTAAAATATTTTTATATTATTATTTAATTATTGAAGCATCTTGAAAAACTATCAGTGAACTAAAAATCATTTTATATAAAAGTAGCTGCACTTTCTATGTAATCAGAGATGTTAATAGCATTCAGTCTTTAAACTTTTTTCCAATTCTTTTTTTTTTAAAAAAGTCGTTAAATTGAGAAAAATTAAAAAATAAAATACATTACAAATCTTTTCATTGCTTTTTATTGAGATACTAATTTTATAAGAGAAACGCATAGTTTAAAAATTATGTTTGAATCTTTTGAGTGAGGAGAAAGTGATTAGAAGGAAAGGAAAGGAGAATGAAGTGGAAGAAGAGAATGGAAGAAGCTACTTTTTCTAATTTAAATATTTAAGTAAAAAAAGGAGAAAAAATGAAAGTTATTTTTTAATTAACTTAATTTTTTTTTCTCTCCTCTTCTCTTTCTTCATTAAAATAATTTTCAAATAAGGATATAGGTAACTTCTTTTTTTCTTTTTTGAATTTCGGTTTGCTCCGTGTTATGGGTGTGGTGGTTTGGTTTGTTATGTTGGTACATGCTCTGTAGTCTTAAGGGCGTTAAGCCCCTTATTCTCGATCGGTTGAATAAATGTTGTGTAATAAACAATGGTGTGTTTTTGAACCTAGTTGTAAATGAGTTTGATTCTGTGTAATATGCCTGTCGTACTTCAGAATGGTGTAATTGTTTTCAAAAAATTAACTCGCAGTCAAGTATAATTGGATTGAGTGGTGAAGCAAAAATTTCATTTGTTTCATTAATTAATACTCTCGTAAAAACTCATTCAAAATGGGCATGTACAATTAAAAAAAATAACTAAATAAAAAACTTTTAAACGACTATCAACTTGTACGACTGAACTAGCTCGAATCATCTAGTGTTCAATCTTTCGGTAAAACTTAATTTTACAATTATATTTATAGATTAAAAAAAAACTGAGAAAGCCACTTAACTTAGGATTCCATGCCCATTTGAATGAGTTTTTACGAGAGTTTTATTTTAAAAAATATTTTATAAAAAATAATTTTTTATGTTCAAATGCAATATTTAAAAATATTTTTGATGTTTTAAAATGAATTTTTTTTAGAAAAACACAAAAGTCCAGTTCAAAACAACACAAAATATACTTTTTTTATATAATATTTTTTTTAAAAAATATTTTATATATACAAAAAATACATTCAAAAGAAACCCTTATCCATTGTTTGGATGGGGACAGAAAATAAAAAGATAAAAAATAAAAAAAAATAAAATAAAGAAAAAAAAAAGAAAATGACATGTAATCTTTTCTCCTGTTTGATTGTACAAAAAAGTGAGAAAAAAGAAAATATAATTATATAAAATAACATATATGTCCTTAGTATATACATGTAATGAAATACAAGTACATGTTATTTTTTTATTTTATATCTCTAAACACATTTATTATAAATTACATAATAAATAAATTTTATGATAAATATTTATTTAAGAAATAAAGTTATTGACATTCAAATTAGAAACTTTAATTTTAAATTATTTTTCAATAAAAAAAGAATATTGTGGATGACTGTTTATGATTTTATAATATTTTTATTGTGCAAATGCGTATACATTAATTTATACGCGCGTTAACAATATTATTTGTTTGGCGTGGCGGAAAACTAAATCTAAACATAAAATAAAATCTAAAGAAAAAAGTTGATAAAACAAATATGTTAAAAAAAAAAAAAAACTCTGGACAGCTAGCTACATTCACATTGACACACAATGACCTGACACCTGGCCCATTCTCCTCCCCTCATCTGTTCCCATTGCCGCTGCGGCAGAGAAAGAGAGGATCGAGTTGTAAAAGCTAGATTGCACGTTTGAGTTAAGATGAACGGCGGCAAATCCTACGGTGCTATCAAAATATATGTCTTTCTCCGATTGCGCCTGCAACACTGAGCAGTTCCGACAAAAGTCGTCCACAACTTTTTTTTTTTTCTCTCTTTTCTCTTTTTTTTAGAGCTCGTTTGATTTACGAAAACATTTTTTATTTTCGTTTTCTATTTTTATCTTTGAAAAATGATTTTCATTTTTAAATTTTAAAAAACATGTTAATTTTACACAATCAAATCTTGTTTTCAAAAATAAAAAACAATGAAAATACATTTAGTTTACTCATTTTCAATGAACTAAAAATTTTAAAAATAAATGTTGAGTAATAAAAATATATGATTAAAATATAAAAAGTTTTTTCTAATTATAAATTATTTTTAAAAATTTTCTTTATTTTAAAACTTAACAACACAGTTTTATAAATGTATCAAAATATACATCTTAATACAAATTAAATTTTATAAAAAATCTACCAAAAAATAATATACATAGTTTGATAAGTTTAAGGAATGAATTGTTGAATTTTAATGTATAAATTTTTTTTCAAAAATAACCTATAGTTAAAGAAATTTTTTTACTTTAGCCAAAATGTATTTAATTTTATTTTTGTTTATGAAAAATTTATGAATAACAAACTCATGATTATCCACAAAAATAATTAATAATATAATATTAAACTCAATGTTCAATACATTCATAAACTAATAAAATAATTTTTATAAAAGATATTATGGGTTATTAAATAGTAATTATTATCTCGTCTTTTTACTTAATCAGTAATTATTAATAAATAAAAAAAGAAAAGCAATAAAAAAAGGAAAAATAAAAACAGAATTGCTAGTAACAAAAGGAAGAAAGAAAAGTTGAAAAAAAAAGCAAGCAAAAAAAAAAGAAGAGATGCATGCGGAATAAGTCAACGGATGATATTGATGGAGAGAAAGAGCCACTTACTTCTTATTTTGACGAAGCTGTGGCACAAAAATGATTTTGATTATATTTACAAGTATATTATCGTATTTTTTTATAATTTTCATTATATTTATAAAGATGTCACCGTATTTTTTAAAAAATATAAAAATATCTTTTTATTGTTTCTAAATTTAAGCACATCTTAAAAAATGTTTTCTAAAAAATATTTTTTTTAAAACTCAACCAAACATATTTTTAAACATGTTTTTTATTTGCAGTAAAAATAAAAATAAAAAACAAGTAAACTAAACACATTCTTAAATTTTTATTATTTTTTTACAAAATTTTAAAAATAAAAAATAAAAACAAAATAAAATAATA
The DNA here is from genome assembly GCA_019955255.1 of Castanospermum australe. NCBI lineage: Eukaryota > Viridiplantae > Streptophyta > Magnoliopsida > Fabales > Fabaceae > Castanospermum > Castanospermum australe. The sequence goes on from NSJW01000957.1 coordinate 9,738, forward strand.
TTTTTATAATTATTAATATATCAATTAAAAATAAAAACAAAAAAAAACCAAACACTTTCTTAAATTTTTCCCATTTTCTCTCCAACCCATTTTCAACTTCTTCTCAAATTCTCTCGTGCCAAATTTCACAATTAATTTTGACAAGTGCCGAGCAAGGAGCATGCAACCGAACACCTGTACCAAAAATTAAAAAATCGCCGTGAATCTCTTCTTTTCTTTCTTCTTCGGCTCATTAACCGCAGCCAAAGGACGGGAAGGAAAAAATCCTCCACAAACGCAAACAAAAAATCTCGTATCCTATGACTACGAGTTTCGTGTTCGGTACCCACAATACCACTTTGAATGCAAAAACGGCGTCACAATCACAGATTCCACGAGTACCGCTATTGATTACGAAACTTTTTTTCACGAAACTTTACGAATGAGTTTGCATAAACTCTGGATGGAGCAGAAATCAGGAGAGAGTAAAAGAATCAACGGACAACGTTTATTGTTAACACATTTCGTAAAAGTCTATTCGTGACATTTACCATTATCCCAGATTCCACTCTGACCCAAGGCCCATCCACCCCACCTACTCCATAGCCTCCCTTCTCGCCTTCAACCCATCTCAGATTCAGTCTCTTCGGCCTCACCTATGGTTTATTCGTCGACAACGACCCTTTCCCTGCTGTGTTACCTGTCCTTCTTTGCCCTATTCTCTACCTCTTCGGCTTCCAGGATCATCTCCTCTGAATCTTACAAGGTCTCCCTGGATCTATACTATGAAAGCTTATGCCCTTACAGCGCCAATTTCATCGTCAATCACCTCGTTAAGCTCTTCGAGGACGACCTTATCTCCATCGTTGACCTCAAGCTCGTTCCATGGGGCAATGCCAAGCTCAGAGGCAACGGCACCTTTGACTGCCAGGTACTCTGAGCAAACAGCCCCTCCTTCCGCCCCCCCCCCCTTTGGTTTTACTAACCTAGTAACCTCTTCTCTGTGGGGGGGTTTCGATTTTATGTACTTGTAACATAAAATTTCAAAGCTTTGAATTTTCTATTGTATTCGAATTGAATTTTGTTAATTTAATGAGAATTGCAGCTGTATTGATCCCTGTTTTTCCCATTGATGAGAATTGCAGCTGTATTGATCCCTGTTTTCCCATTGATGAGAATTGCAACTGATTTTTTTTTCTTGTTCGATCATTGGAGAATTGCAGCACGGCCCATATGAGTGCTTACTAAAACACCGTCGAAGCGTGTGCAATCAGTGTCTGGCCTGAACTGGTAAGATTTGCCCCTTGGTAGTGAGAGAGACACATAAAAAACAGTGAACAAACTGGGAACACGTCTGTTTCTTCTTGTATTTTTCTTTTTAATTTCTAATACAAGCTTTGATCTTTCTTGAATTGGGGATAGGGGATACTATGATAATTAGGATAAGATGAAAAATAAAAGCTGTTAATGGGTTTATAAATGAAAGAAAATAAGAACAGTTATTGAAGCACAATTTTTATTGGTAATCCCTAATATCCATGCTTATAGTATAGGTAACTGTCCAACTCCAACCAAGGACGGTTTGATTTTGGAAATAACTTTAGAATTGCGCTCTCTGTCTCTGTGTTTGTTGTCACTTACATGCAAACAAATGGGCAATCAAATGGCTTCCCGAATTTAAGAATGTACAATGCCAAGATCATAGCAGGATATAAACTTCCATTAGTGAAAACTTACTTAAATTTATGAAATGAATTTTTTCCTGTTTATTCTAATGTAGCAGATCATTCTTAATCTGATCGTACTGTTGGTTCAGTATAACAATAACTTTACATCTATATCACTATCCTAAGTATTTATACACTTCACAGTTCACACCTTTTTGCAGAGTGAGCATTTTCCTTTCATCCATTGTGTTGAGACTCTAGTCCATGAGCATAAGCACAAAAGAGTGGGAATCTTGTTTTGAGAAACTGAGTCTGGATTCAAAACCTATTGATCATTGCTATACCAGTGAATATGGAAAACAGGTTAGTGCTTTTTCTCTGATTTGGTTAAGCCTCTGTCCTTGAAATACCATGTTCTCACAGAGATAGTAATATGCGTATACTTGCTTTAATATCAGATATTCATGTTGAGTTAGTAGTTGGTAATCCTTCATTGTCCTTTTGTCATGAAAATAATTGTATACACAACCACGATTGCTACCCTTAGAGGATATATTGCCCAGTGTGTGATTTTTCCTTAGTATATGATAATTTAGAAAAATCCTTTTCCTATATATTTGCAAACTTGCATAATGTTAATACTACCTCCAGACGGTATAAAAGATATGACAGATGGGCTTTGAGTCTATATATCATTGTTTAACCGAAATTTTTTTCTCAAGTAGCATTTACCATCTCTATGCAGCTGGAGCTACAGTACGCAGCTGAAACAAACGCTCTGCAGCCTCCTCATACGTATGTTCCATGGGTAGTTGTGGATGGAGAACCACTCTATGAGGTTAGTTCTGCAATTGTGTATCTGCCTATCTGGCCAAACACACACCATTCCCCGGTGTATGAATTTTGCACGAAGATATACCTCTAATTGACAAATAACAATTAAGTTTGTGCCTTACATGTATACGTTGTATCCTAAGAATTTGCAAATTTCTTTTGCTGCAGGATTATGAAAACTTCATAAGCTATGTCTGTAAGGCTTATAAAGGGACTAATGCACCCAAAAGTTGCAACGAGGCATTCCTTGATACTGTTGGAAAAGGGGAAGCAAAGCATATGCATTCAGTTTGCGAAAGGGAAAGAGTGATGCCAACATGGGAACAAGTAAGGTCAACCATTACATCATGGATGTACCAGATGAACCTCGCAGGTGCGGCTTAGGTGTGCCAATGCTCTGTGATTTCAAAGTGGTTTGTTCCTGTTCTCTTGTAGTGGTCCCTAGATAAATGCAAATAGAACTTGTCATGAGCTAGTACCTTTGTCAGCAAAACCCTGCTGTGTATCATGTTCTGACTTAATGGTCGCAAGGGCACTTGTATATTTTGGCTATTCCCATCGTTCCCCACGTCTAAGCAACGTCTAGGCAGTTGAGTATCTTCTCGCCATGAAACGGAAAAGGGTGAAAACGTTAAATATACAAAGATTAAGAAAGATAAATATTCATGGTTGGATCAAGACGAGAACATGAAGTTGTCTTGTAAGAAGGAACAGAAACAGAGATACGTAAGCAAGTGAATTTCATCTGCAGTTGTTTTGATGAGAAAGAAAATGGTAAAGATATGAAAATTATGTCCCTGATGAATCAAATACATCATTAAGGACTTTTATCGAATTTATTTTTTTTATAGTGTAAAATATTTTTAATATTATTATTTAATTATTGAATCATCTTGGAAAGCTATAAGTGAATTAAAAATTATTTTATTTAAAGGTAGATGCACTTTTTATGTAATTAGAGACGTTAATAGGCTCAGTCGTTAACCTTTTTTTTTAATTCTTTTTTAAAAGTCATTAAATTACGAAAAATTGATACAATAAAACACATTTCAGATCTGTTCATGGCTTTTTATTAAGATAATAATTTTATGAGAAATGCATAGTTTAAAAATTATGTTTGAATGTTTTGACCGAGGAGAAAGTGATTAGAAGAAAAGGAATGAAATGAAACAGAAGAGAAGAAGAAGTTATTATTTATTTATTTATTTAAATGTTTAAGTAAAGAAAGAAGGAGAAAGAATGAAAGTTATTTTTATTTAATTTAAAATAAATTATTTTCTTTTATTTTTCTCTCCTCTTCTCTTTCTTTATTAAAATAATTTTCAAACAAGGACATAGTAACTTAGGTAACTTCTTTTTTTTTCTTTACAAGTTATGAATTTCATATCTATTTTTATTCCTCTCCTGCATTCTCCTCGTTTTCACTAGTTATTAACTTTTAGCTAGTTTTTCGTTTCTATTATCTCAAGTAAATTTTAAAATATATTAGAAAGTAATGATGTATAAATATAATATAATATAATATTTTCATCATAAATTTTATACACAAATAGTTGTGAAATTAAGTGACTTACAAAATTGAGATTATGTTATATTTTCTTTTATTTTTATTTAATTATATTATCTTTGATTCTTTAAATATAAGTAGTTTTTGGTGAAAGACGTATAAAATAAATTGTATATCAAAATTTAAAATTTATTTCTTTTAAAGTGAGCAGTTCACTTTAAAAAAAATAAATAATTATAACTATTAATAAAAAAATTAATAAAATATATTTTAATAATCATATAATTTATTATATATATACATATATTTCATCAAAATTTAGTCATTGATTTTTTTATCAATAATTATAATTTTTTTATTTTTTTTTAAATGAATCTCTTATTTTGTAGAGTCAAATTTCAAAATTTGTAACCAAATCGTTATTTATCAGCTAACGCCTCCATTCATGCAAGGTGCAGTGGACTCTAACGGCAGGTTTTCTGGGAATCTCAATGCCGCATATAATTTGTAATTTCTATATTCGAAAACAAATAAAACCGTCGACAGTCCGAGTAGTTAAGGAGACACACTCGAAATCTCTTGGGCTTTGCCTGCGGATGTTAGAATCCTGCTGTCGACGTTGCTTTCCATTTAGTTTTCCTGGGGTTGGGGGCTTGGAGATGGGAGAGGGGTTGGGATTATCTCTACAAGGATCGATCTCAGGATGTAAGTTTTTAAGACACAATGCCTTATCACAATGCTACTGACTTGACTGCTCAGGTCCACTTTTGAACTGTATTCTTTTTCTTGTAGCTTTTGGATACCACTTTTTTTCGGCCCACGATGCCACTTTTGAACTACATTGAATTTGCGTACCAAAGCAGCCCAAGTTTCCAACGATGCATAATCACCCAGTAATCCATCCTACACGTTGGGCCAAGGCCCAAAGAGATTAATGGTCTCCTTGTAGTTGTGTGTGTGTGTATGTATGTATATATATATATATATATATATATATATATATATATATATATAACATAGAAACCTTCACGATTTGTAGACCAAAAGAAAAAAAACCTTCACATGATTTCATTGGTCTCTTTCAAAGTTCAATTCCTCACAGTCACAAAATTCCTCCAACGACCTTTATTGCTGTAGTTGACAGACACATTCCAAAGGACTAGTTGCACGTTAAAGAGAATTCACCTGAGAGGGAGAGTGGGACAAACTAACAAAAAACTGTGATGCTTACTTATTATTATACATGCAAGGGCATGTATGTGTGCGTGAAAGAAGTACAGATACTTTAAAATAATTATTTTATAAAAAATTAACATTTTTCATACTTATTTATTATATATACAATGATAAATATTGATTTTATTTTATTTTTTATAAAATTAAAGTTATAATATTTATATTTTAAAAATAAAAATTTATATTAAAATTTATATTTTTATTTAAATATATTTTTAAGATTTATATTTTTATGTTAATTTTATATTTTATTTCATATTAATATTTGTCTTATAATTTTTATAATTTATCATATCTTTATATTCACATGGTGTCATATCAGTATCCAATGCTGTTCCTATGCTTCCTAGGGTGTGCGTGTTAAAGTAACTCTGTCTGCGTGTGCCCTCTTCATGAAATATACCACTGAGATTGAACGCGTTGAACGTGAATCTGGGACCCTCCGGTGGATAAATTGGACTGATGGATACATTCTTGAATGTCCTTCACAATCTCACATGAAAAGAGAACAAAATTGATAGCCACACGAAGATGGTAAATTTATTAATTTATAGTACCTCTTTTAGGATTCTTTCTTTCTCGTTCTTTCTTGCGTCAAACAACGATTGGATTCAAGGTGGTTTCAAACGGTCTAACATCAACGATTCCCGATTTATCTCTTTAAAGCGAGTATTTTATTACAGAGTATTGATTATTGATTAAAAAAGTTAAAAAAATAAATTTTTATAATTTTTGTAATTTATTATATATATATATATATATTATCATAATCTTTATCATTAATATTTTGATCAACAATTAATACTTTTAACACCGAGTCCAGTGAAACAGTATCCAAAGCCTTCCCTCGAGTGTTGTCAAATTCCTTTGAAAATGACTTCATTTTAGCATCCGATTTCAGTCCACTTGCTTTTTACCTACACTAACATATCCTTCCCTCTCCTTTACAATTGTTTTTCAAAAAAAGTGCAGTGCAACAGTACGTACACCGTGTCGTACCCCGCATTTGAAATTATCTCTCTGCTCTGGTTTCACACGGCGGGGGAACTGTGAAATATAAGATCATGGGGATGGTGATTCCCTCTTGGCCTGAAGTTGAAGGAGAAAAGAAATTTGTGGAGCACAGTGAGTAGCTTAAAATAGAGGAGGAAGAGCATGAGGCACAGACAGAGTGCGTCAGTAAATAAATCTACAGACTACAGCACAGATATCTCTGTCGGTGGCTGAAACAGCAGTTTGTCAAAGCAGTTTGGACCCACTTCACTGGCACATCATGTATTTCTATTTTTCTATGTATCTCTCAGTCTCCGCTTGCAAATTGCGATTTGCAGTGTCCTTCTTTGGGAGATATACTCAAAATACTTTCTCATTTGCCTTTGCTTGCTGCCCACAAATAGGACCGACCACAACTGTGGACGTTAATTAAAGACTAAAAATGCCTGATGAATGTGCCTCCTGCCCTGCCCTGCTGCTTTTTGTTTGGATATAAACGTTGCCCTTTTGCTTCATTGCTTCCCTTCTTCTCCTTCTGCACTGTCTGCAAGTGTCAATTTTCCACGAAAATTTGAGATGCGATGAGGAAGATAGATTCTGCTGCTAAGAACATCGTTACTTCAGTGAAAAATTGGGAGGTGTTTTTGCAACTGCGAAGAATTTCTTCAACACAAGTTGAATTTCTTGATATTAACTTTCTTCGTTGTGAGGTCGTCAGAAAAGCAATAGCCAATCTTATGCTAACAATGATATTTATACACTATTTTTATTACATTATTCTTATATTTTCTTAATAATAAAACAAAATAAAAACACATTTTAACATTGTCTTCTTATCTTTCTTTTCTCAAACAAAAATGTTTAGAGAATGGTGTGAAAGTATTAGTGTGCAAGAAATATTTTTCATCTTATAATAGGTCAAGACTTTGAATCCCTACACGTGAGAATGTAAGATATTTATCGAAACTCCATTCAATTGAGTCAACTCACCTTGATAGTTATTTTGTGTGTAGACAATGAAATAAGCACATCCTAACCATGAATAACAAAACAATATTATATGTTCACACGAAGTCTATTTTACTTAAACTTTAATCTATCATCTCCCTGTTCACACGAAGTCTCATAACATCTTTTCTAAAGAAAAAAAAAAGAATCGTTTTTTTTGGTACAAAAAAAAAGAATTATTTGATTAAGGGTTTGAGGACGTATAGATAAACTCCCCTTTTATTTTTTTTGTGGACGAAGTAGGCAAATTCACTTATGGGATGATGCACCATGGGATCCCACATCACCGTCTTATCCCTATTATAATTATTATTAAAGTCCTAATAATAATGACCCGTGACATACGTTATGGGTGAATAATAAATAGAGCCGTCACTCGGTGATCATACGTCACCAACATCTTATTTATTTCAATATTATGAGAAACACGTTAATTATTTATAAAGTAGTTGTTTTAAAATATATATATATATATATAGTTTAATTATCGATATCTGATTACATTATGTTAAAATTTATGTAAGTTGCGTAATAAATTTTTTTTATATTATTATTTAATTTTGTGTTGTTATATTATCATCTTATTTTAATAATTGATATGATAGTAAAATTATTAACATATAAATAAATAATAATATGAAAAATTTTACATTGATAAATAATTAAATTACATTTTAATTTTTATATATTCATATGTAGTTTCTTTTAATGTGAATATATTCATACGTAGTTGAACTATGATTTGCACATAATTGTAATTGGCTTTGTTTTAGAATTTTTGTATAAATAATATTTTTCTTATTTATATACACACGTCAATTCACATATATACAACCAAAGTGTTATTTATTCTTTCAAAGAAGAGCAACACAACAACACCGTGAGGTTGATCACAAAATAGAATATCCTACCATGAGATTATCCTTATTCACTTTAAAATTTAAATTATCATTTAATATTATATTAAATATTGTTAATAAATTAAAATTAAACTCAAATTATTAACCATCCTGATCACTAAATTAACCACAGACTTACCATATTCTTCATGTAAAATAATCTATTAACTTTTCTTATAAATAATGCATTCACACAGACGTCAAAAGCTTTTTTTTTTTTTAAATAATAAGGGACGCAGTTTTCTTCGTTACCTTTTTAAAAGTAAACGGTGCTGTCGCTAACCGTTGTCGCGGCGTCAGCGAGGTCCATTACTCCATTACCATTAGATATCATAATAAATATATATTCCCATATTAAAATAAATATAAATTCGGAATTAATTAAAAGAATAATGAAATTTCAAGCACACACTCTACGTAATACAACAAAATAAAGTTCTTTAGGTTTGGCTTCTAGAATAGGAGAGAGTAATGGATACGTCATCAATGGTTGGTGACAGCTCAGCTCATGAAAAGATTTGGATTAGTTTAATTAATCACATAATTAATAAGCAATCCCCAACTATTGAAGAATAAGAACGTATCCCATTGTATGTTTTATAATTGCTTGTGTCCTTTGTTATTATGTTTTATATATTATTATATAATGCGCTTGAAACCTCAAAGTATGATTCTCTACTCAATCATTTCGTATGCAACCCCAAAAAAATATATCAATTATGATTTCATTAAACTTATAAAAAAAAAGTCTTGTTTATTTGGGATGAAAGAATTCATGGAATTCTTCAATTTGAAACCAGATTTAGAAAGTAAAATTAAAATTTTATGATATATTAGGGAATATTTGTACTAAACAGTCTGTTGTGTACTTTATTTTTTACCAATAAAAAAATATTAATTAGATGACTCCTATATTGTACTCTATAGTAGCTTTTTAAAATTTTCATTTGGACATGCATATCGATTGTATAGAATGGCCCATCATTTTTTTTCTCAAAATAGATGATAGATATATTATATTGCATATTTATATTTTAAAATATATAAAAGTTTCTATAAAATATAATAAATATTCAAATTTTAACAAAACTTTGAAAAAAAAATGGTTAAATTAGAGAGTGGGACGCAGATATATATGATATATATCTCACTGCTGCTTGTTATAGTTTCACACTTTCACTTTCAGTTGGCGGGGTGCTTAATGGAATATATAGAATCATATTATAGCAGTGCTCCAAAAACAATGCATGCCAGATAACTAATGCGGCTTAAGAGTTATAGTTAGAAGTGGACCCAAGTCTTATCGTAGACTGTTTGATTTCAAGATGAAGTCTCATCCAAATTGTTTTATTTAAATTTTATTCTGTTTTCTTCTTTTCACACCTAATTTATTAAAGTCTTTTGAACAAGTTTTGAATGTTTATGTGAATTTTTACGTGAATTGAGAATAAATCTTTATTTAAATAATCTTAAAATTATACATTATATATTGACTTGATACAATTAAGAGAATTAACACCCTTTAAGTGCTAACTTAAAGTATGAGATAGCACACCTCTTCATTTATTGGACCAAACACCTTAAGTTAATGAATTGTATAATTATTTTGTATGTGTAGTATTAATATCAAGTTATATCTGCCATTGACAAAACATAATAAGAACAGAAAATAATATACTGGGAAAAAAAAGGATCTTTTTTAATTGATAAAGATGGCAAATCTTGGACATTGACTGATGATAGTAAGGTTGTTCAGGATGAATACCTATTGCAAACAATTTTATTCTGCATAAATGTAATTTTTTTTCTTCTTTTCTCGGGGATTAAGGAATATTCTTCACAGCAAGAAGAAATGCAATTGTCTATAATTCTTTATCCATTTTACACTAGAAAATTTGACCAACAAGATTTTTAGTTAATCTGATTGCCCATTTAAAATGCATTCAAACAAAAATAATTCTGACATAGGCACACGCATACGCAAATCAAGCTCTCATATATTAATGTTTTTTCTTCCAGATCTTATCCGTGTGATGTTAAATCCATTTTTATCAATTAATCTGACCTCTAAGCGCTGCATGTGATGATATTTTACTCGCATTATAATATTTTGTGCACATGCAATAAGCCAATAACATATCATCACCTATAAGAATGTGAAAGATACAAATATTTTTCTTTTTACATGCAAAAGGACGGCGATTACAGTGCGTCACGTACAACTCTCGGAAATAATTTATTTTCAAAATTTTTTTTTAGAGTTTTGTTATTTCTCCTTAAATTTTTTTAATAATTCTCTTATTATTTAATAAAATAAAGATTAAATAAAAAAATGAAATATTTATTATTTTGAAAATATAAAAAATATTTAATTTTTATTTTATTTTAGAATTAAAAATTTTATTACGAAAATAGATTAGAGAAATATAAAATTATCCGTCTATTTATTCTTTTAACAATTTCTTTCAGTAATAAGTAATAAAATTGATCCCACCGTCAATTCCTCCAAATTTTTGTATAATTGATCCGTAAAATCCATATGTACATGATTAACCCAGCCCCCAACGAAAGGGGCACATTTTCCAACCAATCAATTATTGGATCTGTTCCATCCATTTTACAAGCTTTCCACTCATTTGTTCCCTTGATTTTAACGTCCTTGGATATTACTCTAACGTCCATTTTTTGCTATTAACTCTCACAGCGAAGTAATTCACAGCACCATGCATATTCCAGAAATCCCAACACAAGCCCCAAAACTGGACCAGAGGGGGCCAAAAAAAAAAATCTATCAGCTCAGAGACAAAGGCAGGATCTGGTATATGCAGACACTGTGTTTTGCACGCAAAAGACCTGCAACTGCGCTGCTAGCTGCCCACAAAATGCGTAAAAAGGAGCACAAGCAGAGGACACCACAGCACACAGAATCGGTGCAAACCAAAACAACATGATGATGATGATGATCCTCCGCAAGTTTTAAAATCATCACACAGTGCAAAGAGAAAACGAAAGGGTTAGCTGCGCCGTACTTGTGCTGTAGGGGCCCTCTTTAACTGGAAAATTTAGCCCATCCCCATCCATTTTGCTACTACTATATTAATTGTCAACAAGCTGAACCGATATGTTAGCAAAATGTGCACGTCAATGTATGGTTCAAAATGGTGCATGCTGGGGACACAACCCTACGTGTTACTGTTTCCTCCGTTCATTTCTGTGACTGTAAACAACCGCATGTGGGTGTCCTTCTTAGGCTATAGGGCTAAAGCTAAATAGATTTTTAAAGTGTATATATTCTTTTTCCAAACCATTCGTCAATAAAGACACTGTTCAAATGGTCTTTGTCTCGGACAAGAACAAGAGTAATATAGGAGCAGGTGCCTTGGACAAAAAAAAAAACCAACCCCACCCCTACACCTAAACCAATCCTACCCATCAGATAGCCCCCCTCTTCCCACCCCTCTCTCATAAATGAAGTATATAATGCTATGGCTGAGACAGAGAGTACTACTGCTACCAGACATTAATGATATTCTATGTGGCGACAAAACAGGCAAAAAATAATAATTCAGAAGCTAAGTGGGATTCTCTTTCTCCTTATCAACCTTGTGATATTGCCCCTTCGCATTTAATTCCGTTCAAAACTCCCAGATCCACGTACGGTGTGATATGAGAAAAAAAGATCCAACAAAGAACAATGCATGTATATGTATAATTGTATGCACATAAATTCCTATTCATCGTATTGGTTATATTTTGAGGGTAAAACTGGGATGAGACATGTAGGGTAAAAGTGATGGTCTGCAAGATGAAGAAACAGAAGGAGGATAAGGAAGAGGATGAAAGAATATGTACGGATTAGAATTTTTTTGAATAAAAAATGATGAAATATATCCAGTTTTTTCTTTTTGACTTTTTAGAAATCGAAATGGTAAAGTGGCCACCGCACATAATAAAGAAAAAACAAAAGAAAGTGAGAAATAAAGTGCCCTATACGAAATTATGTGGTTCTACAAAAGGCCAGAAAGCGAAAGTTATTGTTAAATGCAAAAGTATGAGTATTTCTTTACAGAGAGAGAAGGAGAGAAATAATGCCAGAAAAGAAGAGCCAAACAAAAAAGTAATACAAAGAAATAATTTCAGTGCATTATCATGAGTCGATGAATCATGATTTTAGTGGATATGGGTCCAAAATTTCAAATTAGAATTCAGAAATGTGGTTTTGTTCGGGAGTGGCTGGTGGGTCTATGCTATAATAACAAATTGAACATAATAAATTGCAGCTTTGGTTATGATAATACAAAGGAATGAATAAATATAAACGAAATTATAGAACGTAAGGGACGGTTGGCTAGCGGTCCTTTTCACACTTAAGTGGTGGTTATACCCAAATAAAATACGAGCAGCAATTACAAGGGCTCAGTTTTCTTTTCATCAATGCTTGCAGCCTTATATCTTTTTTATAGGTGTTGTTATCACGGAAAGAAATGTCCATTATGGGTATATTGGGAGAGAGAGAGAGAGAGAGAGAGAGAGAGAGAGAGAGAGAGAGGGAAAGGCATATATGGGGGAGCGACGCTGATGATCGTAGGGTTAAAAACCCCAAAAACCTACCTCAGCAAAGCTAGAAACGAAGAGAAAATAAGCCAAAATCCTAAAACTTAACAACAAAATCTGAGAACACTAGATCAAGTTGCAAAGGGGGCGGAGCACCTGAAACAGAAGTGCAAAAGAGAGCTGTAAATGATAGGCGCACGTGTGCATTATTATATTGCAGATAGATTGAGCCCAGAAGATCTAGATAGTGGCCTGGGGACCAGATGAATTGCTTGGGGTAGAAGCTAGTCTTACATATATGAAGAAGGATTGGACCTTATTGACTGGTTCTGTGTTGTTGCCCTTCTCACCGGCAGCACCACCAAAACAAAACAAGATGAGAAAAAAAAAAAGAAAAATTTAATTATAAGTTACTTGAATTATCTACCTACTAAAAATGATTGTAAATATAATGGAAGGGTCAATTCCTTGATTGCCTTCCATCGAACTACACTGTGTTGCAGGGTGGCATTCAGCGATAAAGATATAGTTACGATTTTTCTTTCTAACTTTTACCAAGTTGTTATTCAAGTGCACACTACTGATTGGAGCTTCACCTGGCCAGGACAAAAACGAAATGTCATCATGAAAGCAAATGAATTGAATGATGTGCTAGTTTCCTTAACGGCATCATAGAAACACACTTCCTAGTGAGAATAGAAATGTAACAACAGTGTCTGAGCTCTCTCCCTCACCCCCAACAGTAGACCCCAAAAAGAAACAAGTATGGCGAAAACAGCTGGAAGAAAAACGAAGGATGAATATAAAATGAAAATGAAAAGCTTTGGAGTTTTCTGTTCTGCCAGTGAGTTCAATATTCCAAGAAGAAGAAGTTTGACTCTTCATCAGTGCATTGAGATCTTTACATGAACAAACCCCCTCCCCCAAAACAAAACAGAAAACAAGACAGAAGGAAACATTTCAAATGAGAAACCTAGTGATGAAATTGAAGTGCGCCATATCAACTACATCAAGCAAGAGAATGAGTTCTTTAGTCCTAGGTATATAGATTATTGAGCATGAGACTAGACATTAACTAGTATTTATACTAAATTTTGTTGATGGGGCTGATTTAATCTCAGAAAATCGCCATAAATATGTAACTTAGAACCCGTAATCACAATTAATTTCCTTAAAAATAAAGGTAGATAGTAGAGAAAAAGTGGGAAAAAAATTAATAAAATCATTAAAATTACTATACGGTGGTAGTAGTAACACCAGCTGTAGCAGTCGTAGAAGCTAAACTACCACCAGCACCAGCAGTGGAGTCACCGTCGCCACTGCCGCCGCTACCGCTTGCAGCAGCTGCACCGCCGACGACGCCGCCACTACTACTACTCACTGCCGACACATTCGCGGCCACCGCGGGCCTCTTCCGCTTCTTCTTCTCATAAGGGATCCCTCTGGCCTTGGCTTGCCCTTCCCTCACCTCTCTCAGGTAAATCCTCACCGCCCTCGCCCCGAAAGGGTTGGACTCTGGGCGACCGCCGTTCTCCTCGTACGCCGCTCTCAGCCGTCCGATCAGGGCGTCCAGGCTCCCCCACGCCTGCTTCAGCGGGCACGCGCACGGCGCAGGCGGGTTCGGGTGCCCGAAATAAGGGCACCCGGTTATGTGGACCTTGGTCTTCCCGAACTGGTCCAGGTACTTCAAGAACTCGATCACGTGAGCGCCGCTGCACCGCGCCAGCGTCAATGGCGGCTTGTGGTTCCGCAGGTACTGCAGGAACGTGTTCCAGTCCCGCCTCTTCTGCGACTCGTACCTGCTTGGAGGCACAGGCGACGAGCCCTCCGCTTGCGGAGCTGTAGCTGCAGCAGCTCCAGCCGCCGACGACGGACCCTCCGCGCTATTCGGCTGGGGTGCTGCTGCTCCCTCTGACGCTGAGTCCATGATCAACCGCCACAAGTTCAATTTTCGGTGATTGTATGCGCTGTGTGGTGTGATCTATGATCGGGGTGAATTTTCTGTTGGATTGGGAAGCAGTGGAAGTGGAAGTGGGTTTAGCTTCTCGTTCCGTCACTCTGTCTTCTTTTTTTTCTCGGCAACATCAGGGAACAACTGTTGTTTTGTCAACCTCGAAAGAGAGGGACAAGCACTGTTGCAGCTTGCTTGCCGTGGATCCTTCGATGGGAAAAGGGTTTCTGGGTTTCGCTCTCTTTTTCGTGAGAAGGAAAGCGAGAAAGACAGAGAGAGAGAGAGGAGAGTTTTAGTTTGGTTTGGGGATGAAGAAAGAGAAAGGGAAAAGAATTTGGAGAGAGAGAGACAGAGAGACAGAGAGATTGGTGATGGGACGTAAAAAAGAATAAATGAATGAATGAATAAGAATGAGGGGGTGAATGGTTGCGGGTGAAGGTGGTGGTGGGGGAGTAGTAGCTAGTACTGTTGTAGAGGAGAGAGGATAGAGAGCGTTTTAGAGAGAGAGAGAGATTTTGCAATTTCAATTTTTAGATGGCGGTGTGGTGGCCCCTCGAGACGTGACAGGTTCACTATACATCCACGCCTTCTTCTTATAGGGTTAGCACCGTCGCAACCATCACTGGCGGAGCATGTGCTCGTCACGGACACCGTGGAGCGTCTTCTGCATCGGATGGGTAATAAATTAGAGTCAAATATTTGATGGTTAACCACGACACTCTCCATTTGAACCTAGTATCACAAATTTAATAATTTTTTTTGGTAAAAAAAAAATTAAGACTATTTAATTCTTCGTGTAATACAATACTATAATTATATTTGGGCGTTGTGGTTTTGTTTTGGGTCCGTGACTTTTCCCTGGTAAAAAGATGCAACATTACGCGCGCTAGCTCGAGCGGTAGTGCTTCATTTTACAATTGTTTTCTTTGTGTTTTTGAATGCGATTGGATAGAATCATAGAATATTCAGTTTGCTGTTTTACCTTATCCTGCCTCCAATCATCGTGCCCTTTGGTTGGGGTTTCTTTTTCTTTTTTTATCTTTATTTATTTTTCATTGTTATTCATTGATTGTTTTGAACGCTTAAAAACTAGGGAACAAACAATTTCTTTCTCAAAATACTCATGGAAGTTCTCACTATAAGGTTTTTGGAATTAATGGTTCTCTGTTATTATTTTAATAATAGAAGAATATCATATTAAAAAAATAAAGACAAAAAAATATAAATATAACTAATAAATTTATAATTCATATAAGTCTTATATATAAAATATTTATATGTATCTCTTTTTAATATGATAATTCTATAATAAGAAATAATTCAAATTTAATATTCTTCTTTTAGCAAATTAGATTCGTCATTGCTTTAAATTAATGAAAAATATTAGTTAATAATAGAGTGAAGTGACAAAAATTAGACCTATTGTTCTAGAGTTTTCAGAGTAATAAAATTGAAATGGGATCAAAATGATGATGAGAAATCAGACCACACAATTTCTCACAAACTCTTTACTATTTTATACCTTTCCATTTAGGGCTTTTAAAATGGAATTTTTTTCCTTCCTCCTCTTATTAAACTTCCAAATAAGTAATTATCTATCATCCCACTCTATCACTATTGTAATTAAAACATTCTCTATTATTTATAAGAGTATGATTCAGTAATAAATAAATTAAAATTTTAATAAAATAAATTTTACGTACATCAAAAATTTAAATTTAGTTAAAAAACATTTTATGTTGAAAAGCAACCTCGATATACTAAGCGAGGATAACTCATAAAAAAAATCCTCTACTCCATTCTATCCCATTTAAAACTCCAAAACACAGCCCAGCACATCATTAAATACAAAGTATTGTTAAATATATAAATTTAGACGGAGTAATATAGAGTAACAAGCCATGTAAATTAGTGTATTTACCGCATTGCATAATATTACCATTATTTAATATTTCTTTTATCTTAATTAAAACCAACTCATTTCTAATCCTAATTAAAACCATATGAAATTTAAACTATATAAATAGTACTTTTGTCGAAAAAAAAACCTAAAACATACTCAAAACATATTATCTAATACGAAGTTGTATCCAACCACGAGCTCGCGCTGAAGTATGTGGATCTAGAGAGCTATTGATTATTGGTCTGTTTAACAAGGATACTTAATTAGTTTTTCTTATTAATATAGATATATGTACGTCAGTATCAGTTCTATATGGTTTCAATTAATTGGTTAGATTAATGATATTGAATACGTCTGATGAGAAAAGAAATTAGGACCTACTCTTTTGAGGAGCAGTTGTAGCATTAGATTGTATTGTTTGTATTATTAAATTTAAAATTTTGCAATTACATTAATTGTAAGTGTTGCTAGATACTTCTCTATATATTTTGTTTGTAGGAAGAGAAAATTGAGTATCTGTGCATATTTTCATAAACTATTAAGATTATGTTTTTAAGGGGATATCAGTAGGTTTTTTTTAATCTTTGACTGTGATGTCTTTACAATTATTATTGCGATACTAATGTTTTGAGCATAATTGCGATTGATTTTTGACTAAAAAACTTTTCAATAAATACTTACATCAAGATTCAAACTTTAATTTTCTTTTAAATAGCGTGATTCACTTACCACCATATTCAACTCTTATTGATAGAGGATATATATCAGTAGTTAAGCGATGTAAAATACATGAATTTATATAAATAATTGTAGACAATTGCATAAAGCTATACACAAAATCATAATTGACTCCATATGAATTTAGCTAATTTTATTTAAATAGTATTACTTTTTCTTTTTAATAAACAGGCATTGTAGACCCAAAAAAAAAGAGGTAAAAGAAATACAATAAGGTAAAAATCCAATTCATGACATTATACACATCACTATAAAATCTGTCACCAATACTATATAAATTATTAATTCAGACAAAAACAATGCTAATGTTATAAATATATTAAAATAAATTGTTCATAACTATTAATATGCTCCGATTGAAAAATACTGTACCTTTGTACGTGGAGTCTGCTTAATTTTTTTCCTGTTAAACTCATATTTAGAAATATCAACAATTAAAAATTGGATGGACTGAAAGAGATTAAGTAACAATTTTTTAATATAAAATAGGTCTAGCATTTAAATTGAAAAGGAAAAATGTAGATTAAAGTGTAAATAAGATAAAAATTTGATAGTAGTCCAACCAAAAAAAAAAAACTAGTGCTGGTTAAACTAAATTTGGGCTGAGACAGAAAAAACTTTTATCATCGGTAATGGGGAGACCAGCCCTTTAAAGACATTTTAGGTTGGGCTTCAACCTGAGTCAGATTCAGCTATCGGGTGCACATTGAGCATAGACTGAACCTGTGAAGCTGAAGTATACTTCTCTTTAATTCCTCTTCTCTCATTTTCTTTTTAAAAATATTTTACCAAAAACTATCATATTAAAGTAAGAACAAAAAATTTTAAATTGGCTCTGTGTGACAACAAAATAAAATGTAATACTTGATTACAATTAACTTTTAACATATATATTCACGAGAATTGAGTTATATTGTAAAATAATTGATTAAGAAACAACTTATGTCAAAAGGATTAATTATAAAAAATTAAAGTTTAAGGAGTTTATTTTAAAATCTTGAATTTGTTTACTTCTAAATTATAATTGTAAAAAATATTTTTAAAAAATTATTGGATCCTACTTGTTAAAATTAATTAATTTTGTAGTAACCTCAACCAACAACATTTATCCGAGTCATTACATTAAAAATGATTCTTACCGTATAAATCAATTCTAAAAATTTTGACCTGATAATTATAATCACGGTAAGAATTGATATTGAATTGGGAGAATTGATGTTGGATGATTGAAAATCTCAAACAAAAATGCCTTTATAAATGACAGAGGGAAAAGATGGTTATTGATTAATTTGTAACGCATTTTAAATGCTTAAACCTTCTTAAATAAACAAAGTAAAATGAAGTCTTATCCATCAAAGTTCCTGTACGCGAAAAATTCTTGAAAGTTCGTATGGTGTGAATTAGAGAAAATCAAATACAAACCTTTAACAATTACGTCAAGAGTAAAAAAAAATATAAATTTGTTAAAAATATGAATGTAATTGTATAGATTTAAGTATAATACAATAATAAATATATATGGTTTTTTTTTTCGTATATATAACCAAACTATGAATGTAATATTACTTTATTTCAATAATCGATATTAATTGAAAATTATTACAAGAATAAAATAAAATTCATTGGTTTTTTTTGGTAAATATTATTATTATTTCGTTAAAATGAAGAGAATCTCTTCTTATTTTAAATTTTTATGTATATAAAAAAACTTTTAGTGGATTGTCTTGGTTGCAATAATGGAATCCCCACAATAACCTTTATTGCAATCAACTGTCCTGAAAAAGATTCCGTAGAATACCAAATCAGGGTGGTCCTGTTTGAGATTTAGTGTGTATTTATATTAATTTATTTATATTTAAAATATTTTATAATTAAAATTTTATTAAAAAAATAATCTTTTTTAAATATGTTCTTAATATTAGTGATTAACAGATTATCATTTAATCTATTAATCACAAAAATTATATCAATTTAATTTTTATTCGTATACAAAAAAATAATTTTAATATTATTTTTTATAATTAAAGGAATAAATTATTGTCAATATTTTTTTACAGATCAAATTTAAAATTTACTCCACTTTATTAATCTGTGGCAACAAAATGACACTAAAGTTTTTTTTTTTTAAAAAAAAGAGTGGCGATTGCTAATTACCTCTGCAATCTAGTGTATGATCCAATTGTATCCAATTATGGGAAGGTGGGAACCTGACAATAGAGATTCATAATTATTATATCGGGTATAAAACAATATTTTTATGTTATGTCGCCTACGCGTGTCATGATAATTACGTATGTTATTATTATTCTTCATTATTCACACTAATACTAATTAATATTAAAATATAAATGTCATAATTAAAATCAAAGAGAATCAGTAAAGTTAAACCATAGGGCCAAAATTTAGGGACAAAATTTAAAAAAAAAATTGATTCACTATTTTTATAAAATTCTTTATTACTATCTAATTATATATTATTACATCTGTTAAAAATTTTAAATAAATAACAATCTATGAGTTAATGATTGTGTAAAAATTTGCACAGATGATCAACATTAAACTGAAGTGTTTCGAATTCATTAGTGAAAGAAAACTACAAGGTGAGACAACTGAAGCGTTCTAAAATCAGCTTCAAAGAAGCATGAAACAACTGATAGAGGAGGGCCAGATGAGACCAGAGAAAATCTTAATCTGAAGCCCTTCAAGTGTTTGCAATCCCTTCACTCAGTAGGCCAATTTTGCTGAAGCAGCTTCTACAAATCAAGATACGTACCATGAAGTTGTGAATGCAAGTGCAGTGTATTTTTTTTTTTGTTACAAAAATTTACGTTTAGAAAAAAATTTATCTCAATCTAAGATTAGAATATGTTTCTAAACTCATTGAACATTTATAAAGTACTTATAAATAACTTATTAATAAGAAAATTCAAATATCAAACTCATGACAAATCATGAACAGAAGACAAACTAAGTGAGCTAACCCCGTCAACACCATATTTTTCAAGGAATCAGCAGCAAGTTTCACCTTGCAAAATCTCATCCCAAGTTATTATTACAAGCATAATCGATATCGCAGAAGATATCGCAATGTTGGTGGGACCATGAACCAATAAATTAATTACCAATGGGTTTTAGACGTTCAGATTCCAAATATCATAGCCTGAATTGAAGTTAATGAACAAGAGAAGAGAGTGTGTGTTGTGTTATTGAGAAACGGTGGGATGAAGTTGGAGCTGAGTGCTACGTGTGAATCAGGTTTGAGCTTTCTGCGTCGAAGCAACGGGAAAACGAGAACTGAATTTTGTGGTCTTCCGTTGCTTTCACATACTCTTACATGCAACTTTGGATTATATATATATATATATATATATATATATATATATATATATATATATATATATATATATATAACACTTATAATCACAATTAGTGAATTAGGTACATAGTAGAGAATTCACTTATATACCCATAATAAGTTTTGTATACATACACTAATAATTTTGTAGAACGCTAATTTTATTAATTTAGTTTTTAAATTATATTTTATTATTGTGATAATTATATATATCAAAATTTAAGATAATTCAAATATTTATAGATATATAATTTAATAATTGATATTTATTTATATTTTGAAAGTATATTATATGTTAAATGAATAAAGCATTAATTAATTTTTAAATTTTGTGAAAGTTTTAAATATGGGCTTAGCTTCTGAAGATTAAGGTCGCGATCATTTAAGATGATTTTTTTAAAATTTTTGGTATTTTATTTTTTAAAAATAGGAAATAAGTTTAAGAAGAGAAAAATATTTTTTTTTGTAAAAACTTAAAAAAATTATGTTAACAAATGAAAAATTGCCACATATATTGATAAATGCATGCAAGTTACGTGATAAACATTTTCTGTTAAGTTGATGAACAAAAAATTTTGCTTGCAAGTTTCAAAAAATTTAATTACCTCATACGAATCCAAATTGTCTGGATAAAATGAGATATTGTAATTTGTATTAATAAACATATACAAGTGATCATGTAATGAACGATTTTCATTGAATTGATAAATGAAAAGGTATGTTTGCATATTTCAAAATGTTTAAGAATTTCATATCCAGATCTAAAAATTCATAATGTTTACTTCAAAGCAGAAGTTTATATATATATATATAAAAGTTAACAGTGTCCACCATTTTCGACAAAAAAACTACTTTTTCATTTATTAAACAAGATACTTTTAAGATTATTTTAGTAATTTGACATTTGTTTTTTATAAAAAAGATTAAAAAAAATTCAAGACTTTTCTCTCTCCTCTCACCTGACGCATCATTTTGTTTCAACAAGCACTGCCTTTCTCTTCACCTGCCGGTCCGTCTCTCTTCAGCAACTACTCCATCATGTTCTTGCTTAGCTTTTCCAGCAAGCATTTTTCAGAGAAACTCAAGGCCAACCACGACTCCAAAAGTTAATCAAGAAAAAAAAAAAAACCACTCAACTACATGCTCATGAGGATCAACAAGCAAAGACATACCTTGTACTGCAAACAAGAATAATAGGAAGAGAGAAACTTGTCTCTCGTTCTTTAATTCACTGTTAAGTTCCTGTTCAATACATTGGCTACTAGGCAATTGCGATGGAGAAATTTATTCAGTTCATTCATTAAATTTTAGACATATTTTATACAAATAATGGTCTCGCAAAACAAGGCAATCTTGAAGAAGCTTCAAGTTTAGATAAAGTAATCAATACAGAATATTAAAACTAAAGATTTAATTCCGCTTTGATCTCTCATTTTTAAATCCGTTTATGGGTTGGGTGCGCTTTAGGGAGAGAATTAGAAGACGCTTCAATTAGACGATCAGATGGAACACATGGTTCTATGAATTAGTTCCTAATAAACATAACTCCAACCAATAATAAACACCATGAAATTAATCGCACGAGACAACATAAAGTGCTACACGCAGGTCATTAGAAGTTCCACATATATACATTCGATGAGTTTCAATTTCTTGTTGAGAAACACTTGCACTACGAGCTGCATAGTGATTACCATTCACTCTATCCCGCAGCGAAAAAATAATCTCCCTGGTGATTGGTTCATGGCCATTCAGAAGATTGCCCATGCTCAAAACCTTTCTCCAAGACTGGTTTGCGGTGGGAGGAACAAACATGTTTGACACGACTTCTCTCTCATGATTCCTCACTTCTTGTGTCTTGTCAAAATCCTAAGCATAGAAGATAGAGGAATTACATGTCATTTCATGCTCAGGAAGAATTTCTGTGGAGTACTACCCAAATCAACATGGTATTTCAGGGCATAGAGGCATTTCACCTTTTTAACAATGTCTTCTATCAAGCCTGTTCCCATTTTTGGAACATAAAAGTAGTAGCAATCACTGAAAATTTCTCTGGCGAGGCGTGGTGCTCGTAAAAGCTTGCGATGAAGAGAAGCTGCAAGAGTCAATAATTTCTCAACATGTTCAAATACAACAGTTAGTCGTCTTAGGTCTTCAATTGTCTCACTGTCTGCAGACAAACGATTTACTGCAACAAAATGGAACTGAGTTACATAGTATTCTTTTCCAACAGAAGAGTCAAACTAATGAATAGATACCTTGCAATGGCTTCAAAGTAGATGCCATGGTAAGGTAAAGTTGCTGCATCTTAGTCACCATCTGTTTCAGATCTCCATAATTAGTCTGATTTAATGTGTCGGCAGCTGCTCTGAAGGCAGTACAGACCATTTGCTCAAGCAGTTCATGAGGTTGTAAAGTTTCCAGATAATGAAGAACCTAGAAATTTAAGGATAATATAAAAATTAGAGTAGAAAACTAGAGATACATAGAGAGTGGAAGAGCATATCTCAAGCAATCCAAATAGGTAACAGTCTTTTTCCTTTTCACACAAGCATGTAGTATCAATTCCATTTGATGAATATTAGTTTGATCACGAGAAAATGTTACAAGTGAACTATAATAATTCAAACTTTTAGCTGTCTTTCATGCCTCGCCCTCAACTCACCAAATAATCCTACTTTAAGCCTACGTTAACACTTTTCCCATAAAAGTACATAGTTACCTTCCTTGATACTTCTAATCACTCATCTATGCACGAGGCCCTCAATTAACTGAGTAGGACTGCATTCCAAGGCAAATCCTCTAATATAAAATGGGATGAACCCTATCAACTTTCATTGCACAGTGCTCCATGAAATCAGATAATCATGCATGCATTATGTGTGTGTCCAAGTAAGCAATCTAATCCAATTATCTTCTGTCACAAAAACAACCCGAAAAGATACCACTGCCCATTACCTAAACAACATAGTAAATGTACTATCTAATCCCCAAAGTAAATTCAATGGCAAGAAAAATTATTGAAAGTTCTTACTTTCTGCTTTAACCTTTTGAAGCACCCAAGAGAAGCCATACATGCATAGGACTTGGAGACTAACACTCGTTCAAACACTCAGTATGACATTCTTCTAATGCTGAATAAAATGTAAGATTCTAATACCAGACACTTTCCAAAGACCTCTGGGACATTGGAACAGGTGTTGATATAGCCACTAGAAGTGTTGTCAAACATAAATGTTTGGAGCATTTTTCCTGCTTTCACTGGTAGTTCATACTGGCTGTAAGACTGCTAAGCAACAACTACGTATGCTATGTTTCACACAGTAATGTTTAGTGTTCAGTTAAAAGCCATGACGATGCAGGACAAAGACAGGTCCACCTTAACCATATATTGGGTTAATGTTCATGCTAGCATTGTTTTATATTTTACTTTCATCCTTAGTTTCTTTTTGTTCAAGTTATGTTGGACAGCTTAAGACTAGCAATTGTTTCTAATAACAAAAGTTTTGCTTCTATTTTCCCTGGTTGCTAATCAGAAGACCAGCTCTCTTCTGGTTGTGTTATAGATTTCTTTTGCCTATTCTTTTCTCCCAATATCTTGAGAGTGGTACATCAAATTGTTGATAGATGAGCATGAGTCCCGCATCAACGGGGATAGACACAAAACTCCCATTTAAAGTGGAGGCCCTCCCTTGGCTCTTGTCAGCCTGGCATTTAGAAGTAGGCTCTCTACATCAAAGTAGTTTTAGAGCTTAGTTTGTCCACATCTTGTCCTTTATGGCTGCTCAATGCAACCAATAGAAATGGCACAGGAGCATGAGCCCCACATTGGCTGGGTCTCAAACACAGAGCTCCCATTTACAGTTGAGGCGCTCTCTTCTTATCAGCTTGGCTTTTAGGATTGAGATCTTTACATCAAATGACCTATATTTCAAGCTCAATTGTATCTCAACGGATCATCATATTCAATTATGATCTTATCTTAATGATCATAGTGTGTCATTTACAATCTACTATACCTTTTATCAATTTCTAGAACATTGCTTCAAGAATATTATTCACACAAGCAACAAGATGCCGCCACCCGAATACCTAGGATGGCCAGATCTGCTTCATAAATTCTTAAATCTAATTTGACTTCTTCATGTGAATGCATTTACTCCTATTTAGTATATAACACCATTCTTGTTATTAACAAACTCTGGTACAAACTCTGGTAAAAATCATCTACTATACCTTTTATCAATTTATAGAACATTGCTTCATGAATATTATTCACACAAGTAACAAGATGCCATAAACCCAAATACCTAGGATAGCCAGATCTGCTTCATAAATTCTTAATCAAATCTAATTTGACTTCTTCATGTGAATGTATTTACTCCTATTTAGTATATAACACCATTCTCGTTATTAGCAATAACTGGTAAAAATCATATCACCCACAAGAAAGCAAAGATGACTACTGCTCAACCAAGATAAATTCTAAAATATGTATGGGGCATGGCCTCCTATTATCATTAAGATCCACCCCTTGGATCCATGTGGAATGAAAAATGAAGCAGTGGCTACAAAGTTTCAATGGTTGAACTGTCCAATCAACATGAGAAACCAAATATAAATGTCCCATAGAGGCCACAACAATCTGTTTCTCTATGGCAAAAAAAGAAAAAAAAAAGAAGCAAAATTTACATTTCTAGAAAAATAAACTTACTTTTTCTCCTTCTCTATTTGGATCGAGAAGAGGCTTCTGTTCAGAAGCAGGAAGAGCAGGTGCACTATTCCAAATATTTCTCCATAAATTCCCATGCTCAGACATTCTCTTTGAAAGTCGCCCTCGTGGAGGCCAATTATTTTTTGATTTCTCAATGTCAAGGCCACTGGATGATGATGATGATCCACTGCCCTCAAGGTCAGCATCCTCTTCCCAATCCCCAGGTGAATGCCACCGAATAAAATCTTCAAAAACAGCATCTGGATTTGCTGCTTTAAATGCTGACATGTCTAATATCATCAAAGCCAATTATTGGTCAGTCACATGTCTAATATCATTATATTGCAGAATCTTGACATGCATTCTTAACTATGAAGCAAATCTTTCCTAAAGGAAATATACATAATCCAGTCACTTTATAACCAAAAAGGAAAAAGAGATTAAAAAAAAAGTATTATATATTTCATGTGGATTAGAATCCATTGACACTGACAAAACACTAAAATAACTTCACACCAGCGAATAAGTTTCTATAGAAATCTCTTACAAAAATTCACTTTTGGATTACAAGTTTCATTATGTAGATCATACCTATAAAAATTTCAGATATTTGAAAACCAATTTGTAGTTCATCAGTTTATCTTATAAAAATTAACATACAATATACTTTTGAAAATAGAATCAATTATCAAATGTCCAATTTTTCTAAAATTTGGTAGGTATGTTCAACATAATAGTTACTCATGATTCAATAATTAGATTGATGAAAATCTCATTCCGTGAAGTTATTTAATGGTGTAAGTATATCAAATCTTACACTGATTTTAAAGCATCATGATCAATTTTGTGTGTGTGGATATGCATTTAGATTAATTTTTCACATCTCAAACATCTGCTTCCCGAATTGATAAAATTTTCTCAAGGAAAAAACCAACTTGTGACATAATTAATAATTATCCGGTCTTATAACAAATAGTTAAACAAATTATTGAAGAAGTGATGTAGAGGAGAGCCCATTCCTAAAAGCCAGTTTGTTAAGAGGGGAAATCCTCCACATTAAATTGGAGTTCCATGTCTCACACTCAGCTGATATGGGACTCACGCTCCTTCATCAATCCTATCAGGTTGAAAGAGAAATCCATTGACACCAAGGAGTGAACAAACCAAGCACTGATACCACTTGATGTAGAGGCGAGCCCTCTCCTAAAAGCCCGACTTTTAAGAGGGGAAAGCCTCTATTTTAACTGGGGGTTCCGAGTCTCACACCTAGCCAATATGGAACTCACACCTCCCCCAAGATTATACATGCTAAAATAACAACATTGACTATGTATAACATCTTAAAGTAAGCACTTTTACATTTATAATTCATCAAAAATATTTAATGAAAAATCAAGTCTGGGTACAAGATAGAAAGAAAAGAAAGTATCACCTCCATGTTCATTTTGTTATTTGTTTAGCATTTAATATTAGGATTTCCATATTCATGTGATTATTGGAAAAATCTCAAAAAGACCTTTGGATTTAATAAGAGACTATATGCATTAATAAAATCCTTAAAAAGTGTTTAAAATAGATAACTCTCCTGAAAGAAAGAGGTAATAAATTAAACTAATTTTATATGGGACAGAATGATTGCATATTATACATAAAGTTGTCTTGATAATTTCTTTACTTCTCTATTGAACTTTTAAATTTTTTTTTTTTTTTGTAGTTTTAGAGATCAAACACTATTTGGCTAACCTTGTTAATAGGAAATTCAAAGTTTTTAATGGAGACATAAAAAAGTTAACATTTGACGTAGGTTCAAATTGATGGAGATGTGGAGAAAAAGTAAAATAAAATAATATTGGGGATGAGGCTAGCCTGCCCTTGTGACTTCACTCCTAGATGCAAGTGGTTCACATGACAATAGAAATAATCACAAGTCATTTAACTCTAGCCACTAATGGGTATTAACGTAGTACTTTTATGTGTAAATCTGACCATTATTACTATTACCTGAAGTTAGTATATCCCTTTCCAGCTGGGCAGAAAAATTCTGCAATAAAATAACAGGCAATGCTAAGTAATAATGTAATATATGAAATGGCATATATATCAGTCTTACAGTGTGTTTTCTTCTAGTTCTAGAATTGCAAGCAAAATATGCATGAATTCCATGTGTATTCATGCATGAATTTCATGAATTTCAAGGAAGGATATGGGTATTTAGTCACACAACTCACAACATTGTTTCTGTAATTCATACTATAATTTCATATTTTCATGCATCTTTGTTTTCTAAAGTCCTTCTACTATCATCAAGCTCAGGGCCTGCCTCTACCTACAGTATTGATATTTTGCTTCAAAAGTGATATTTAATGGAAATAAAGGGAACCTAATACAGAAAAAAGTGCATTTATAACCCTGCATAAGAAATTCCAGAGCTTTCATTTTACCCTTTTGCACCGCCCGTAAGAGGTTTCCATTGCCCAGAGAATTTATTAACTTCTCACGTCACATAGTATATGGCACAATGTATACTTTCTACCAAAAGTTTAAGAGCTACAACATCAATCACAACAGTTAAAAATTCCACCGATCACTGGGAAGGGTGGTTAATTAAGAAAGCAAATGTACAAGCAGGCATATGAAAACTCTGCAGTTGGTGAAAAATAAAAAAGGACCAAATGAACATCTCAGGGTCAAAGAAAGGGAATGATAGACATAATCCTTCTTCAAGCACAGAAATACCACTTTTATAGCAACAATGTTGTAATTATAGCTTTATCAACTATGAAATATTAACTCTGTTAGGCCTCATACAATATAAAGTGACTAACGCAGCAAGATGCAAGGATGATGTCAGTAATGGTCATGATGGAAATTTAAGGGGATAACAACCTTCCACACGTGGTAGTATGGGTGGGAACTTTGTGAGTAGGAGGTAATATAAAGAAGGGGGAGGGAGAGAGAGAGAAGGTAGGCAGTCATTTGGTAAGGTTTTGGGGACCCTCTTGGGTAGGGAGGTTGCAAGTACCCTCGAAGAACCTGTATTAATATTTCCATTTTATATTTTCAGAGTGATTTCTTATATTTTCTGGTGTTTTACTGTGAATTAATTGCTGTAATTGGGAATTATCACTAATTTTCTGATATCAAAGACTTGGGTTCCTATCAATTGGTATCAGAACTCCCAATCTTGGGAGCCATGGACAGTTTAGAATAGAATGGAGTAACTCAAGAAGACGTCAGACAAACTGAAGAGGCGAGTTCTGGATCAACGGAGGAGATTGGAGATACCTTTGTTCGAAGGAGATAATGCTTATGGTTGGCTGATCAGCATTCTTTAGCACTTCGATGCAAAAGGAACAACAGATGCAGAGAAGTTACCGGCATAATGATGGCTCTGAGAGGACGTGCATACAATTGGTACCTGTGGTGGGAGTGGCGCAACCCCAATGCCACTTGGATAGCCTTCATGAAGGCCTTGATCAAGAGATTCCAGCCAGAATTTGATTTGGACCGACTTGTCTTCATTCCAGATGAGGAAACTGCTCAGAAGCTAGACCCAACAGAGAGAAAGAAGGTGATTGAGGAAGAGTTTTGGACAGGAAATAAAGCGAGGAGAGAATTTTGGACCTCTCGAATTGTTCAGAGCCTTTGTAATTGGATTTTGTCCCTCTACTCTGTGTACTGCAGAGTGGGCAAGGAGAATAATACATCAATCTTGCTATCTTTTTTTACTGCTACTGGTCCAGTTCTATCAACTGGTGCAGCGATATCACGAATCGTTGGACCAACCCATCCTCTGGGTTGTGAAATCACCCGTTTTGGGGGTGTACCATTCGAAAAACTTGCAAAATGATATCTCGCAGACGATGGAAGAAGGGAAGGGCGTCTGTGTGACTGGTGGTCTTGGCTGCGAGATAGGTGGTGGTTCGGGCAGTGTCGACGACGGACGCTGGGTGGGTGGAACGGCTGGGGTGAGGTTGATGACGAATCTGCACCGTTGGGGTCGGGCGATGGATGGACAGAGGGAGGAATGGCTGGTGGTGGCCACCAAATTATGGGTCTTGAGCATGCCGGCCTATCCCCCTCCACCACCAGTACCACTTGACAGGATTTATCAGGAGGAAGTGGCCACGTCACTTGCCGCGGTGGTCGAGGCTCAAGAGAGCATGTGCGGACCGGCCAAGCCTCCGTTGGAGCCTCCGGTTTTGTGGACACACGCAGTGGTCAGTGGGTCGTTCGCTGCCGAGTGTGGAGGAAGGAGCATCGATCTATTGGGGAAGGCGGCGCGAAGAGGGAGGAGGATGATGGAGGGACAAGAAAGGAATTATGAATTTGTTTTCCTGACTTAATGGGCCAGGCCCAGTTAAGGGAGGAGAAAGGCTCATCAGCTAAGTGGGAAAGCTGAGAGCATATTTTGAGCTGCAAAATGAGTCTGATTTGGAAATTATCCAGACCACCATGGTGGGCTTTTGGCCACGGGCCAATTTAGTTTCTGAAATTGGAAGAATGGGTTTAAAGCTACCCAAAACCATACTTAGATCTCATTTGAGTGATTTCGACGGCAAGAGTCCTTAGGAAAAAATGTGAGGAGGATTCCCTCCAAAATCCAAGTAGAAATACTTGGTGCATTGCTAGAGGATTCCTAGCCAAGCCAACACCAGCCATCCCCTGTGTAGCACGCATAAAACAAAGCCTCAAACCTTGGGTAACCCAGCCATTATGGCAACTAATACATCTCTTTGCAAGGACATTCTTAACATGCAGAGGTAGTGATGGAAGATGAGGAACCAGTCAGAAACCAAGAGCAAAATGTTTTGGGTTTTGGGTTTGAGAAGCTGGAATTAGAGGCCTTAGAAGAAATTTCAGAGGTGCAAGAGGAAGTGAGGACGCATGAAGAAATAGAGAAGACAGAGGCACAGAATGGCAGGGAGCTCCAAAAGAAGGAAGAAACGCAGAGATGCATTTTGGTCAGACTCAGACCCGAAGAATGAAGGGAAGAGAGACTGATTCCGCATGAGGAAAGAAGACAAACAAGGATGAAACGCCACCCTGGGGGACACGCGATAAAGGAGTAAAAAGGAGAGGAGCTTGCGACTGCCATGGAGCTATGGGTTTCGAGAATGCCGGCTAAGCTTCCATCACCGAAACCACCGGACCCAGACTTGCCCATGGAGGTAGACGGTTCACCAACGACGATTGAGCCCTAGGTTTCACACAGACTAACCAAGCCTCCACCGAAGCCATCGAATTCAAAGCCGCATGTGGTAGCTGGTGGGTTGTTCGCAGTTGAGCATGGAAGAAGAGAAATCGGGCAGATGGGGGCAGACATCGTGAATGGAGGTGAACAGAAAGGAGGGGCAGAATGTGAAATTCAAAAATTGGGTTCACTATTTATCCTAGCGGGCCAAGCCCAAATTGGTAAGAAACTAGGATGGACTGCAAAAAAAAAAGGTTGGGGTCCCTTGAGTTTTACTGATAAAAAAAAAAAAGAACATAACCTATTTTACCTAGTGGGCTAAGCCCAATTCACAGAAAAAGGGAAGTAAATTTTTCTGGAGGTATTTCAAGGACCTAACACAAGAATGGCTGAAACTAATGATACTTCAGCAGTTGAAATCAAGCCACGGCCCAATTATTCAATTAGAGCTCGAATAGAGGGATCAACTGCATCCATAGAGAACCCGCCCCTTACAACTACTGCATTGGATTTTGGGCCATGGCCCAAACCAGATACTGAAGCTGGGTTACAACCAATGCCTTCTAGTATTGAACCAGAAGCAAGGAGGCCAGAGCTCTACAAGTCTAGGGTGCTGGATTACAGTGGGATTGGTGCAGCTTTTGATTTAAGCAATGACACAAGGATTAGTATAGAATCTGATAGTTATTTGGAGATGGCGGAGATGGCTGAGATGGCTGGGATTGCTCTTGAGGATTTAAAGATTAGTATACCACCACCAAGTCATAGTCATGCCCAAGGTTCTGTAAGTGCTGAAGAAGACAGTTTTGAACCTGCAATCAGAAAGGAAAATTTTGCAATTTTTGATAGTTTAAAGGGAGATCTTAGGGTGGATTTATAAGCTTGTTGGAAATATTGTTAATGCTACACTTTATTGATTCCTGTACTACTACTATGGATGATTTTCGATGTGGATTAAGGAGCTCATTGGAAGCATTGTCAAATTTTCCAACGTCCCTGGGGAAAATTCCTGATATGGATACTTCACAGCAGGTACCTCATGAATTTGCTGTATACTTTCTTATATTGGAGAGAACTAATTTCACCCAAACCATTAAAAGATCCAGAGTTGACATAGAAAAGAAGCCTGCTAAGTTGCAAGGAAGTGGAAGGGCTGTAGTTGTGCCCCATGGAGCTGATCATGCTGTAATAGAAGAAGAACATGGACATCATATTAGAAGCCGAGATATAGGAATGCTGACGCAACAGACAGACCTTGCGATAGTTTATGATTTTTTCTTATTTGACTATGGTGGAGCAGGCAAGAATTTTTGGGTGGCAGCATTGGAGAGAGGACCATCTCGGTCTCAGACAGCAGCACTCTTGAAAGCTATAATCAAGGCTTCCTGGGCTGAAGGGCAAGGATTTTATAGAGAATGCAAGGCACAGGAGGAGGAGCAACAGACCAACAATTCTTCTTGGAAAGAGCTGGAAATTATCTTAGTTATTAATGATAACTCTTTTGTGTTTGATCCGGGAGGAACTAAGGGTTTGTTGGGGTAGGATTGGTTGGTTGGGAAGACATGGGTTTGAATACCAACTTCAATATCAAAGTGGGTTGCAAGGAACTGGACTCCCAGCCATCATGCTTCAAGCAATGGGACCCTAGTGGAGGTTTCTTTCAGCTGCTTAAAGACCCTTACCCAAACCTTCACCTTGACGACAAGGTGAATCATTTTGGGGGGAGTATTGTTAGGCCTCATACGATATAAAGTGACTAAGGCAACAAGATGCAAGGATGATGTGAGTAATGGTCATGATGGGAATTTAAGGGGGTAACAACCTTCCACATGTGGTAGTGTGGGTGGGAACTTTGTGAGTAGAAGGTAATATAAGAAGGAGGAGGGGAGAGAGAGAAGTAGGTAGCAGTCATTTGGTAAGGTTTTAGGGACCCTTTTTGGGTAGGGAGGTTGCAGGTACCCTCTAAGAACCTGCATTAACATTTCCATTTTATATTTTCAGAGTGATTTCTTGTATTTTCTGGTGTTTTACTGTGAATCAGTTGCTGTAATTGGGAATTATCCCTATTTTTCTGATATCAAAGACTTGGGTTCCTATCAAACTCGTGGTCATGTCAGGCAGACTACCTAATACTCGCATGTAAAACTATTGTTTACCAAGCAATCAAGAAGCTACTGCATCACAGGCACAGATAATTCATACTTCTCTAAACCAGAATGCCTATGTCAATAGACTGGCTCAAGTTGACAACTAAGAGACTGTATTCCTGAACCTATACCACTGTAAAACTGGTCAAATCCTTACATTTAGCCTCATTTAACTGTTGGATGTATCTTGTTTTCAGTCATTGCCCCCCATGAGAAACAAATGATAGGTCTATGCAGTCCAAGCTTTTATAGTCAATGATTAATATATGCATTGCATAAGAGTTTGAGCTTACAAATGAATCACCAAAGGCTTCAACAGCCTGGAGCCGCTCCTCATGCATGTCTTCAGTCATAAGTGGTGCTTCCTGTAGGATAGCAAACAAGATCCAAAGCATTTCATTCTTCAAAATTGGTGAAGTAGTGCAACATAATGACTATGCAGAATGGTGCCTGGATGTTAGAGAAACCTGTGTGTATGGGGCATGCATGCTTTGATATGACTTGAGAAGCATCATAGAATTGACAATACCAGCTGAACCTCTCCTGATGCAGTCTGAAGGTTTTTTATCATTAAACAGGTCCACATCTTCAGGCTTTCCATTAACTGTGGATATTGTTTTTCCAGAAGATTCTAAATCATCAGCAGTTGAAAAGCTGCAGCATGAACAACAAAGAAATTAGACACCATGTGTGCTAGAAAATCCTTGAACTATTTCCAAGGATATAGTAAAAACTTGTAACTTGATGTACAAATCCATTATTCTTAAAAGCAGACATTTGACATGCAAAAGATACATGAAAAGCGCAACAGACAAAAGGATTCTCCTATGGAGAAAAAAAGGGTAAAGTCTACATCAACAGTGTAAAGATCTAACTCTCTCTGTCTCTCTGTGGCTAATTAGCAATACTTTCTCCTTAGAAGTGCCATCGCACTAAAACAAGTGAGCAAAACACTGCACCACAATTTGTGGACAAAATTTCTTAAAAAATGGGAAGAATTTATCCCAAGATCACATGCAATTAAGAAATGCAAGAATAAATGATTTTTAGTATCAAATTTAGCAAAAAGGACATATGATAAGAGTTATATTAGAAGATGATGCCTGCAATAGATCATTTTAATTCTATTGTGTTCCAAAAGCCAAAGCCCTAACATTTCAGGCAACAGATTTTCACATTGAATTTCCAATGACTAAAATCTCTTAGTCCAAATTTGTTAAACGGTGAACAGAATTATGGGAGCTAAGAAGCAATATTACATTCAGAAGTTTCCCTACCATTGAAGTTACTGAAAAAGTAAAAATTTCAAGAGACATTAGATAGGCAAAAAAAAATAAAAAGAGGATAATTAAGTATAGCCAAGAGGTGACTAAAGACAGGAAGAGGTATACCTATACATAAAGGAGTCTAAACTAGAGATAAATCATAGACCTGAAAAGAAAAGGCAAGAGAGAGAAAGAGAGAGAGAGAGAGAGAGAGAGAGAGAGAGAGAGAGCAAGAGATTGTGCAGCATTCAAATTTAACTTTTGAATCCCATCCATTCTGTTGTAGATAGTGCTAACTCTTAATAGAGTGAGACTTCAACATTCGAAAACCCAAATATCCCTTTTTCTTAGGCAAACAGAATAGGTTTAAACTAACCAAATTATTGTTACCATGATCAGAATCAAAAGAAAAGGAAATCACTCAATTGTCTTTCCTCTATCAGCTACCCGACTCCAGTTGGAGTCCTAGACAGGCACAAATTACAGAAAGGGACACTGGACATAATGAAGATAGTTTCTGAATCATTAGAATTCTTTAAGCCACTAAGCCCCCCATCCTTTCTGAAAGGGACATGTGCAGATGGATTAAATACCATGTAATCATAGACAACAAATCCAAACTGAACCCCTCTCTATCCCTCTACTAAATTCTAGCCCAAACCATCAACCACCAAAAGCAAACAAGAAATGCAACAAAGGATCCCCCTTGCTTAACACCTATTTACCTAAAAATAAATAAATATGGATATACACATACAGAAACTTTACTGAAAATTTTCAATTAACTAAGATTGGAAGTAATTAGTTACATAGAAGTGGAAGAAAATACCCATAAGGGAGTGGGTTGTTATCTAATAAGCATTAAGCAGCCTATAACATGTATTAGAAGTCTGAAAACAGTCTCTTCTAAATTACATGTTTCTCTGCAACCTAAAGTCAGAAGGATTCTCAAGGATATTCTGGAGAAGTTTCATTAAGCCTATGGTTCAACAGAAAAAGAGAAGGCCAATCAGCCAATTCCTCATTATGGTAGTTGCCATGCAAAATCATAGGCCAAACTCTTCCATCAGCAGTGATGTAAACAAAATTACTGCTGGTTTTCTTTTATCATATAGACGTATACATTGTTTGTAAATATTGGCTCAAAACCCTATCCCCATAAATCTGCTTTAATTTGTAAATAATACATGCGTAAAACATAAGTGCAACTAGAAAAAAGCTAAGAATCTAAATTTCAGAAGAGATCACAGAGATATTACCCTTGCCAACTACAACTTCAAAATGCTAAAAACTAATATGACAGAAAATGCATGCTGCATCTAAGCATGCAAGCATCAGTGACAAAATATGAAGTATATTGCCAGTTTAAATCAGTAGTTCAGTACAAGCTTATGGGAATCCTAACAACGCCAGGGACCAAGCCCAAAGGCTTTGCAAACTATCTTATTCTGACTGAACTTATCCAAATCTCAGGCATAAACCTAGATATGTAAATGATATGAAATAGAGTACCATATTATCCTATTTGCAAATCAGAAACACTTTCAAGGGCATGAAAATAGTATTTAAATTGATGGAACTAATTTATTACAAATGAGAGTCCTCATTTGATATTAAGACAGACAAAAATTTAACAATCAAAGTATTTATTTACGAGCAACTAGGTTTCGATGATAACAACCAAGCAGGCTCTCACTTGCTAAGATCACCTGTTAACTTTCCCAGAAAAATCGTCACTGCATGTCTGCATATTGAATGAGTCCTCCCCAACAACACTTTCCTCCTGCAATTCAATTAAGACCAATTGACACACAATGCCAAATATTTATATTTAAAAAAAATTACTACAGTAACACAACAATCAATCTAAGTATCTAACAACAAAAATAAGAGTGAAAAAAGTTCTGACCTCAGTCATAGAGTCTATATGATCCAAACTTCCAATACAATCTTGATAATCTTCATTCAATTGACACTTCTTCTCAATGCATATTGCAACCTGAATTAGAAAATCAGAAAATGGCATCACCTCTTAGCCTTATCACTATGTATTCTATAACATATATAGACCAAAACATCCAAACTCACTGAAATATTTGTATTTTTTATCTTAAAATTTCATCCAGGGGCAAAATTGTCTTTAAATTTCAGAACAAAATTATCAAACTTTTTCAGTATACAATACACTATAATTAATGATGATAAAAGGTGGTCACTCCAAATTGAAGGAAATAGTAAGTTAAGAATGCTCTAGAAAACAAAAAAAATAAATTAATGTTTAACATAAAGTTTCACATAAAATATATAAAGCAAACGCACACAAGGAGTAGATTTCACAAAAGGTTCTTTATTGATAAAAATAAACTACCATCTGAAGTTTCTGGTTAATCAAACAAGTGGAAAGGTCAATTGATCCATTAGCTGGCATTCGAGGTAATGGTTGCGACTCTTCCCAACACCACCTAACCTCTCGAACAAACTCTATCCATAGCACAGCAATAGCTGACATAGAGACCAAAATCATGTGATCAATGAAAATATATAGTACACACGAGATATCTTAGAAAATCAATTCCTCATAGGGGATCAGTGTTGCTACCCTCTTTATTAGGTTATACAACAAATAAACCCAAATCACTTTTGGTACATACCACGTATATTGCAGTTGCCAAACCAAAATCACTTTTGGTACATACCACGTATATTGCAGTTGCCAAACCAAAGAGAATGTAAACAAAATTGTGCAAAAAGAGATTCAAG
This sequence comes from Castanospermum australe, assembly GCA_019955255.1. NCBI lineage: Eukaryota > Viridiplantae > Streptophyta > Magnoliopsida > Fabales > Fabaceae > Castanospermum > Castanospermum australe. The sequence goes on from NSJW01000957.1 coordinate 46,442, forward strand.
AGGTGAGCCTTTTATAGATCGAGGAGTCTTGTGTCCACCATCAGTAAAATCTGAGAGTTGTACACCTGTAGACATTACATCACCAATTATAACAAAATAATGTAAAGTATCTACATCAAATTTTAACAAGCAACTATCCCAGCATGCCTTGTTAGGAACCCCAAGGGTACTTGGCATTATGCAGTGAGCAGGTATAACGCAGACCTTAAGTTTCAGATATGATTAAAAAAAAAAAGTAAGTAAAGTAAGAAAAAAAAAAAAAGAGCCTAAAATGTGTTTAATGAATGGAAAAGTTCTCCAATGGGCAAGTTTTCCTTTCAAGAGCTTGAAAATAGCATTTTTGATTGTTCTACCAACCGTTTAAATTTCTTTCACATCCTTTTACTTCAAGGAAATAACCAATCACCCAATGAATGATGTCTATCAATAACAATAGTCACATATTCCATCAATTAATAGTGGGCTTCAAGCGAGGCTTAGCTTCCCCGAATCTGTTTAAAACACAAATTCCCACCTAAGTAAATTAAGACCAACAACCAAGGCTCAGCAATATTTGGTAACCATGGTTGATGAAATTGAAAAATCAACACTTAAGATTGAAGTTCAAAATTATATATTTAGTACCAAACACTTGGTGATAGATTTATTAGCATTGAATAAATTAAGTGATATTACAAAATCAACTTTGAATGAGAGGGTGAGACTTGCCACAACGGTAAGGTTGCTTGCTGCCTTGCAACCTAATGGTCACGGGTTCTAGTCAAGGAAACAGCCTCTGCTCACGGGAATAAGGTTGCGTGTACATTGACCTTCCCCAAACCCCACAATGGAGGGATCCTTGTGCACTGGGCTGCTCTTTATAAAATCAACTTTGAATTGATTACAAAGATGAAGGGAAGGCACGAGTATGCTGCTGATGGGATGCTAGTGTGATGACTGGTGACAGAGACAATAGTGACAAGCTGGTGCCAATGGAAATGGTGACAGCAAATAATAGTAGGTTGACAACAATGATAGTATAGCATGACAGTGAGATTTTATAATGCAGCCATGCAGGACAATGAGGGATCAACTATAAGCATATATTGGGTTACTGACATACTGTTCATGCTGCTATAGCATAGCATTACCAGTGTTACCAGCATTATTTTATATTTTAATTATGTCTTATAGTTTCTGTTAAGGACCAAATCTCTCAAAAGCTTAAACTGTTAGGTGGAAGCCCATGAGTGGTTTTTATATCTAACACGCCCCTCACGCAAGAATCCTTTGGGCTTGAAGCGTGGACAATGTATAGGCACATTCAACTTTGTGCTAAACTTTAACATAATTATGAAGAATGGGAGCGGCAAGAATCGAACTTCTAATCACTTGGTAATAAAGGTTTTGATGCCATGTAAAGGACAAACATTCTTAAATTAGGTGGAAGCCTATGAATGGTTTTTATACCTAATAGTTTCTTTATGTTCAAGTTACCTAAGATGGCTAGGATTAGACTTATTCTAAGGGTTAGAATTTTATTTTGTAATTAGGGTTACATCATATATAAAGGGATTTGAAGGATGTAACAGGGCATGTGATGATAGACAAAAAGGGTGAATTATAATGAATTAATAATGTTTTAAATTTTTACTATTTTATTGTAATTTTGGTACAAATCATTTTTAATTATTTCAGGTAATTTTAAGTCAATTACGGTAGAATTTGAGTCCTATTAGGATACTATATGGATTAGGAAAGTTCTAGAAGATTTATTGCTTGCCAGACAAATTTTATTATGTCTATGAAAGGGCCTGCTATGTGTAAAACGAGATACAACAAGTATTTTCATTTACGAACACTATTCCAAGGATTTATTGACCATAGATTGGATATAGATGCAGAATTTAATGGTTAATAAACTGTTAACAATGCAACCAGTGCCATTGGAGTACCAGAGTAATCACCCAAAATGGAAGACAAAATATAGAAGGAGGGAGCAGAGTGAAGTACCCTCAATAAACAGTTCTTTCAGCACACGATCTCTAACTGTCGGTGGAGGGATAACCATTGAAGATTTCAAATTATCAGAACCTGGGTTTTCAACTGCTACAAGCCAGGAAAGAGTAAAATGTTGAACCATGTACCAAAATTTAATAGCATTACATAAAACATAAAGCCTGCATGAATAAGTCAAATATACCATAGAATGCACCAAAACAAATTCAGACCTGAAACAAAATCTTCCATAAATTGTGCCTCAAATGACATTTGCAATGCATCAACTAGAAGATGCAACTGGGATGCAAATCCAATCTGATTCCCTTTGGAACCTTCAAGTCTATTTGTATAAAAAAATAATACATAGAAAATTAACTTGTGCAAATTATTTAGGCATAAGAAACAGATCAAACTCCAATTATGAGTTTTAGAATTAATTGCATAATATATAAATAACAAATGATATCTATTTATTGCCACTACCATAAAAAAAATTCTTGATGTGTTCGTTAAATCATGAAATTATGCAAGGAACCTAAGGAAATGCTTTAAAAAAAGGAAAGTAAAATCAAAGGATGGTGATTTGCATAATGACTTAAATAGAAGTGGAACCTACCTAACCATTATAAGTGTTGTAAACATTCAGTTTCATACTCAGGAAAATGAAAATTCTGGGAAGTTGTATTTGTAAATTAACCAAGTTTGAGGTTGGTCAATGATATGAACTACACACTGAACCTGATTATTGTTTCTTATATACTTTGACTGGCAGACAATTATTACTAGCATAAGCAGAACATATAGCAAGCAGCATCTATTTATTATGAGAATTCTGGTTGCCATATACCAATAAAAATTCTTACAAATTTGGAGCAAACATTGGAGAGATCAACCACTTCTCAGCTTCATGAGGTGAAGAATTTTCCAGTTCAGCCATTTCCATAGAACTCTCAACCATTTTCTCTGACCATATTGCAATCAGTTCAAAACCTGAATGCAGCCTATGAATAAATTAAATGGAACTGGCATTGACATTAGAGAGCTTCATGGATGAAGCTTCGAGAGCTTTTAATAATTAAAAACCAAAATCTCAAATAGTCAAACATATCTTCAGACACCAAACAAACTTCCCAAAGGGAAGAATGAAAGCAAAGGATTTTGGGGTAAAGCACCGCCTGAAGGGTTAGACATTCAGAATGAACAAAGTAGCTATAATGTCCTCTATTTTCTAAATATTGTTTAGTCTTTTGCAAATGCATGTAGAAGAATCAAGCTCATGAGCTACATTATGAAGTTGTGGGAAAGAGAAATTGAGAGTAGATTAAGAGCTTAAGACAAGAGACCTGCATGTCAGAGAACTAATTTGGCTTTATGTCAAGGAGGTCAACCAAAGAGGCTATATGCCTATTGCAAGGTTTGTTGGAAAGATACAGAGGGAAACAAAAAAGGCTGCACATGGTCTACATTGATCAAGAACAAGCCTATGATAAGGTGCCATGAGAACTTCTATGGAAGGTTCTAGAGAAGAAAGGAGTTTCATCGCCTACATTCAAGTTATAAAGGATATGTATAATAGGGCAAGGCAACAACTAATGTGCGAACTCAAGGAGGTGTGACAGGAGATTTTCCTATAACAATAAGTTTGCACCAAGGGTTGACTTAGGGTTCATACCTTTATACCTTGGTAGTGAACATACTTACTTGACACCTCCAAAAGCCAGTGCCTCAATGCATTCTTTTTGCGCATGATAAAGTCCTAGTTGATTAGTAGAGATAAGAAGTAAATTCCAAACTTGAGTTGTGGAGAGAAGCTTTAGAATCAAAAGGATTTTGGTTAAGTAGGCATAAGAAGGAATATGCAACAACAGTAAGATGCAAGTTAGGAATCTTGGATCCATCTCACAAAATGATTGGGAGATTGATAGGAATGTCACACATAGGATTCAAGTTGCGAGAATGATGCTTCAAGCATAATTTGTGATTGCAAAATGCCTATCAAACTCAAAGGAAAATTCTAACTGACAACTATAAAACCAGCGATCCTCTAAGTTAACAGTGAATGTTGGGCAATGAAGAGCCAACAAGAGCAATAAAATAAGTGTAGCGGAGATAAGAATGTTGAGGTGGATGAGTGAACATACAAGAGAAAATAAGATTCAGGAAGATTGTATACGAGAGAAAGTTAGAGTAGCACATATTGAGAAGATGGAGGAAACTCGCCCAAGGTGGTTTGGGCATGTGAGAAGAAGACCAATAGATGCTTCAATAAGAGAAGTGTATCAAATGGAAGACAGTTCAATTAAGAGGAGTAAAGGAAGACCCAAGAAAACATGAAGAGAAACTATTAAAAAAGGCATTGGTCTAAATGATTTTGGAGAATGTTTAGTTTTTTATAGAGACTAGTGGCGTCGATTGCTCCTTGTAGCCAACCCCACCTATCAGGATAAAGCTAGGTTGTCATTGGAATTGATAAAGGGTACAGTGAAGACAGTCAGCAGAAGAATCATGAGAAACAAAGGGTCCAATATAAGAGCATTTAAAAAAAATTAAGAGATAATTTTGGCAACCATTCAAATTTTTGTATATAACCCTAAGACTCCAATATGATATAATAAGGTCAAAGTAAATATAGATATACAAATGCATGCTGGATTTATGTGACCTGCCATAAAACCCATGAATTTAGAACACTTCTACATAATCAAACTTAAAAAAGAGATGCAAAAACAATAGAGTAATCAAAAGTTGAGCTTTTGAAACACAACTTCATTATAGCAGGTACTTAATTACATTAAAAGTTCATATTTGTATTATAAATACGAATGTCAATGATGAAAATTTCATAACTATCACAAAACACATGCAAAAGCATATGTCAAGATGGCTATTTCATTGGAAAGAGCTAAAGGCACTTTATGTATCTAAAATTCTTTGATCATGCATGCATATAACCCCCTATTTTCCATCCTCAGTAAATTATAGTTCATCCAACCTGGTCTTCTACATGGCTGCATGAATACATAAAAATACAGACAAATATATAAAGATGTGTCCCAGTCTTAAAACTTGTTCTATCTAACAAAAGCATCCAAGCAAGAATCTAAAACTATTTCTATCTACAATTTCCTACGTCCTAGGATTTACCTTTAACAGGATCTTCTGCAGAATACCACTCACTCCAAGAACAATCATCATCCCACTGTGTCCCATTGGAGGGTTCAGCAGTAAGATTTTCTCCAGATTTGGTATTTTCAGCAACAATGCTTTTCATATAGTCATCATCATAGGGAAGCGTTCTGTATGTTAGCTTCATTGAGAGTTGGACTTTGAAAATATGAGTGGACAGATCCAATGTGGTGTAGGTCTTCAGTATCAAATGGAAAATAATTAATTATTAGAGGGGAAAGTTTAAAGGACGGTGCACTGCAGACTAAAAGTCAAAGTTTTGCATAGAACTTCTGACTCTAGCATAAATTACTGGGAAAAGGTAATTATGTATGCAAAGAGTCCAAGCAACATATAGAGGTAAAGTAAGCCAGAAAATAGAAAGGAAAAAAGAATAAGCCACACAAATAACTTTCTTAGAAAGCTCACAACAAGTTGTCAATTCTTTCATGCAAATATTAATTTAAAATCAAACATCAATTTAAAAAAAAAAAAACTGTTGCATTACCACCTAGAAAATTAGAAATGTCCACTCTTGGTTACCGAATAATTAGTGCATGCTTGAATTAGCTTATTTTGCACTCAAAAAAAGCTTTACAGCCAAAAGCTCACTTTCAGCCAAACATGTACTAATTTATTCATTCATATGCATCTGCATCAGTTGCAAAGGAGAGAGCAAATTATAGAAGAATAATGAAAGAAAGAAATATCAAATTAAAAATGGATGTGTTGCAACATCAGAAAACTTGACTCAAAATAAAATCAATATTAAATTCAACAACTTGGGGCAGGAACTCACAATCTTAGATACAAATAACTCGTACAGCCCCTCCAAATGCATGAGTTTTACTGTAACCTGACTACCAATTCGATCTGCTTCAAACCTTCTAGTAAATACAGTACCCTTGTTCTGAATTCCAATATATGCTTTCCGAGAAGGATCATGAACTGGAACAAATGCTGGCCATAAACTACAAAGCCAATGTTATGAGAAACTACATCTCCACTTTAGCAACCTAAACTTCAATAAACCAGATATTTCAACAATCTCTTTACCTAAAAATTTGTAAGCCATAACATTTCTATCCAATAACAGAATAACCTCTCCACTCAAAACAAAAGAGGCAGGACATAAACCCAAATATTAAAGTGAACAAGCAGCATTTATTACCATTTACAATCAGACATAAAAATGTGATATAGATGAGCCAATGCACATGATTGTAAATTTCCATAATTCACTAAACTTTACAGTGCAAGGAACAATAGTTACCTTGAACAATTGGACAAAGCAATTGCAACAGCGCTGAGCAGCTTGCTAGCCTCTGGCGCATCAAGAACCACACCACTTGCACTTTGAGGAGCAATCACCTAGTGATGTACAAGACAAGAAGTGTTTCCTTATCCTTAGTGAAAGCACTAAATTTCCAATGAAAGGCAAGATACAACATTAAACCATACCAAAAACTCCTTTACGCCAAAACATAACTGCAGATCATGCAAAATAGAATTCCAGTCTGCAGGTTTGCCTGCATCAACCAGAAGCCAAGATAGATTAAACAACAACAATTTCCTGAGCCCCAACCTCAACCTACTAAACATTTACAACAAAAATCCCAATTACCATTGGGGCTGGTCTCAAAATAGTACTCCATGCAGTAACTTTTCATGGCATATTTCATTTCAGATTTGACCTTGTACAAATTACTGGAATACTCCAAGAGAACTGCACCTTTTTCCTAGAACCAAAGAAAAGAGGTGGTTCATTCAGGTCAAAAAAGAAAATGGCATAAAAGTTTTCAACGGGGAAAAATGGAATTTCTAAGACAACTTCTCACTCTCTCCACCAATACTGTATCTTAAGACAATGTAGGAAACATAATCGAAGGAATCACAGCAGAAACAAAATGCAGTTTAAGAATAGCACTACACTGAATTCAGACGAAGTAACACAAACATGTAGATTTTATCCCAGATTCTGTCACTTCCAATGCTAAGATTTAAAACCAAGCAAAGCTTACCAACAAATTCTTTGGACCATCAGCCATCCAAAGCCGACAAACTGCCTCAATTTCCGAAATAAACCTATAAAAACGATTAACAACAAAATCAATGGTATCTATACTATGCCTATCAAGAGCAGAACAATGCCAACTAGGAACAAATACACATACCGTTCCCATGAAGAAGCAAGGGTGAAATCATCAAAATGCTCAAGCTGCATAAGAGTGGACAAAATTAGCATATCTAAAATCCGTCAAAGTTTATAATCAGTTAATTCTCGAAAAGGCTCTAATTCCAACACATACAATATTAGCCAACAAAAAATATCAAGGAGCGAAATCAATTAATCACCACCACCCAAATTTCGATTCAACAGATAGTTTTGGTTGTGCATTATTTCAACATACCCCTTCTTCTTCTTCTTCTTCCTCTTCTTCTTCTGTGACTTCGTCGTCAACATCAGCTTCAATCTTGCTGGTGCTGGAGGACGCCATCGATAAAAGATATGGAAAGGATCACGGAATGCGCATCATTTTGTGTAAATCAAAAGCAGACTATCGATTTTTTTTTCTTTTTCTTTTCTGATGAGAACAAGAGATTGCGCCAAACACAGAGATTGTTGAGATCTGAATGTGAGTGAGCGTGAACCAACGAAACCAAATTCGATCTTCCAATGGTATCAAACGGATTGTTATAAATTTTCTTCCGGTTTTCTCACCGACGGGTGAGGTAGTTGCTGAATACTAAATACAAATACTATACTCTTGGGTAAAGTAAAATGGCTTGGAAGGAAGATGCTGCAATAAAAAATAAAAAAGCTCAAAATTATTTTTTTTTTGGTGAATTTTATTAACACAAATCTTTTCTTTTTCGATAAAAAGACACCATCAAAGTTTTGTTTTTTTTGGGTAATAAAAACACGATCAAAGTTAACATTAACAAATGATAAAAGTTAGAGCTTTAGAAAATTACGATCCCGTCTCTGTATAAGAGGATGAATTTGATCATTCATTCCTAATCATGTGAAATAAAACTTCAAATAATATAATAATATTATTTAAAATACCTTATTAAAATGAACATAAAATTAAATTATCATTCATATATGCAATTTATGTATTCTCAAGCTACAACCAAATAATTATATGCACACTTCTTTAATCACTATATCAACTAATTTGGATTTTTTTTTAGTAAGTTTAAATATCTAATTGTGACATAATATAACTTCATCTCTTACCTTTGTTCATATATTAAGTATGTATTTAAATTAATTTATTTTATAATTAAAATAATTTATAATTAATATTTTATTAAGAGAATTTTTGAAAAAAAATATAATTTTTTCTTTAAAAAAAGCTATTCCCAAATATGAGTTTAATGATGGATAAAATGTAATAAAATAAGATGGAATAAGATAAATAGAATAAAATAAAATAAAATTTTCACACCATTATTATTTAGATATTTAATGATAAAATAGAGAAAAGTTTTAATTTAATTGTTTGGAAACTCTATGTAAGTAAATGAAATAATAAGAATTATAAATTTATTGTTCTTATATTATCCTTACTTCAGATACATTGAACTGTATTTGTTATTAACTATTTTTTTTAAAAAAAAGTGAAACAATCATAAAATATTTTATTTAATTAGTGGCTTAGTGCCACAAATATTAAGTATGAATGATAACAGTAAGAAATTAGTGTCAGAAAATATTACTTAGTGGCTTAGTCTCATAAAATATTCGGTTAATGCCCACATGGTCTCTAGTAACTATAGCAAATAACAATATAGTATAGAAAATTTAACTTTAGATTTAAATCAAATGCAAAAATCTATTGAGAAAAATAAAGGCACCCACGTCCCAGAAGGTAAAAGTTTATGGTCCTAATAGTGAAAACATTAATAAAAGGAACATAAATTTCCATCCATCGTGAAGAACAATGCAGCAATATACTTATAGTCATATTTATGAGGAACAAAGAAGCACACGATTAAGATGCAGGCAGCGTTAAGCAGAGGTTGGATAAATGGCTTTGATTCTATGTTTTATTCTTTTACATCTTAATTTAAGAGGGAAAGAAAAATAAAGGTGTAGAATAAAATGGAATGAAAAGAAGTCCACTCAACTTCATGCTATTCTATCTTAATTTTAAAAACTCAAGTAGTAATATCCCTTAAAAGAACATTTGGTATGGTAAAAAAAAATTAAAATAAAATATACAAAATTTTTAAGATAAAAAATATAAAAAAATTCTCATTTTTATTTTATTTATTTCTTCATATTAAACCGGCACTTACTATATTTTAATTTTTTTTATTTCATATTATTAATCCAAAAAGTCCGAAGTAATTTTGAAATTTATTTACGAAATACTGTAAATTTTACGCTTTCATTCTTTTTAATCATGCGGTACTACTTACCTCGTTAAAACTTGGGCATGTTGGAAATAATATGCACAAGTTATTTTATCTATGTAATTTTAAATTCAATATTTATGAGTATGAGTCTTTGATTTAGTGGACATATATGATACATATTTAGATTAACTTATTATATTTTTAAAGAAGTTTACAACCAAAATATTTTAAAAAAGTTTTTGACTGATATTATTTTTTAATATAAAATAAATTAATACAAACATACTTGATATTTCTAAGTCTAACATGTAAAGTAATTTTTTTTTATCTTTAATCAGGGTATCCTCGTGTAAAATAATTTTTTTTACTATACATCATTACTCTTTTTGCTTTTGTGATTAACAAATACCTAAATATTTTCTTAAATTTTCTTAAATTTTTTCACATATGCCTAAACTAAAAATATTTGTTAATGATAATTATGATATTTATTAATTATTCTTAATTATTATTATTTTGTTAGCATTTTATTTAATGAAATTATTTTTTATTTTCTAACATGTAGAGAAATATAATTTAGATCATTGTTAACATAAATTATTATTTATTATCTATGAAATTGATAGCTAATATTGTTGTTAATTACTCCTCAAGATAATTTTAAAATAGATAATTAGTAATATTATTAATTACTTTTTAAGACAATTTATTTTTTTAGTTTTCTTACATGTATTGAAATAGAATTTAAACAATTATATTACTTATTATTTGTAAAATTGATAATTAACAGTATCATTAATTATTTTTTAAATAATTTTAAAATTGATAGTTAATAATATTATTAATTACTTCTAAAAGAATTTTACTGCATATAGATTTTTTTTTTCTTAAAAGACGTTAACTTTCTCATAATGTTAGAGTTGTTTTTTTTTTTTCACCGAAAGTCTAGAACAATTCCCATCAACTAATTTAGTGGCTATCATAAATGTGGATCCACACAAATAATGGAATCCGCAGGATCAAATGATTGTGATTATCATGGGGTAAAGAATCTCTCATTTTCTATGCACTCCACTTGATTGTGCTGCGTTGGTGTAAATTACATAGATTGTGCCTAAGGACACAATTATGAAAAATGTAAATGAGTGAAAAATTTTGAAAAATTATTAATATATTGGTAATATATTATGAAATAATTTATTAAAAATAATAATGTTGTAATAAAAATAAATATAAAAAGTTAAAAAACTCGTAATTTAATTAGCATCGATTTTGATTTTTAATATTAGAATATGATAATTTTTTCATCTTTTATGAGACATTCATCTTATCTTTATATTTAGATATTTGTACTTAATAATAATAATAATAATAATAATAATAATAATAATAATAATATAATAATAATAATAAGACTGTACTTTTGATTTTATTTATTTATTTATGATTTGTTTGTATTAAATAAAAACATTTTGAAATACTCAACGAGAGATTAAGAAAAAAATACATTAAAATACGTGAGGAGAAGTGTCACATTAAAAAAAAAAGTTGTTGCCATAATTATCATTTTTTTTATGGTTAAATGGGTTATAAATAACTATTATTATTAAAAAATAAAATATAATTTATATTTTTAAAATTTATTTTAGTATTAAATTACTGTTTTAATATTTTTTTTATTAAATTTTAAAATTTTAATTTAATTTAAAAATATTAATTTTACTGTTAAATAAAATAAAAATTATTTTTATTACATATAATGTGATTATTTAATTAAAAACTTTTATAAAATAAAATATAATTTATATTTTTTAAGTTTTTTTTTTGGGTGAATAAACGGGTCAAAAACCCAGAAAACAAAAACAAACTAAACGGAAAACTAAAGAAACAGGACGATGGAATGTGACACCAGAAACATCAGTAGCAAAAAGAATGCTCAAGAAAGTAGGAATCTGGGTGTATGTGTGAAAGACCCAACGGAAGAGATTGCCCATGCTTAGCCAACAAATCTGCACGAGTTGGCTTCTCTGAATACGTGGCACCTTTGGATACTCCAACCAGGATCATCAGCCAAGATTTTGATGGTACGAACAATTGAGGAAGACGGATGTGCTCTGGAACAACCCTTAGAAATAAAGCGCAGGGCACAGCTGGAATCTACCTCAACAATAATCTGATTCAGGTGCAAAGAACAAATTATACGTAATCCATGAAGGATACCCTAGAGTTCAGCATGTGTAATCGAACAAGATCCGAGGTTACAAGAGAATCCTTCAAAGAAACGCCCAAAGGAATCTCGCACTAACCCCCCACAAGAAGCAATGTCAGACTCTCCAACATAAGAACCATATGTGTTTAGTTTGTACTACCCAACGTGAGGAGGAGTCCATCTAACATGAATTGACTTGAGCTGATTAGCAGGTGAGAGGATTTGCCATTCAGAGACGTATTGCCATATTTGCTTGCCAATATCATAGTCAGAAAGAATAATATCTTCAAAGACCAAAAGATTTCGTCGGCGCCAAATGGTTGAGAGAGTAACACCAAAAAGCAAACTCCAACAAGCAAACTCCAACAAGCAAGAGGAGCTCTGGCGTGATCCTTTGAGAGATTAGATAAAAGCCAATCATCCATATTTAGGTTGAAAAAGTTGACCTATTGATTGGGGTTCACTAAATAGTACCAATATGAGCAGTACGATGACAATCCCAAAGGCAATGAAGAATAGTTTCAGGGGCTCAGCCCACACAGCGGACAAAGGGAATTATAAGTTAAATGTCTTCTTTCTCAATGAGCATTAATGAGCAAGGAGTCTTGTGCAACCAGCCAAAGAAAGACCTTTATGTGTTGGGGGCCAGGCCAATGCCAAATTGTTTTGAACATAGTAGAACGTTGGTCATTGCAGTCCAGGACAATAGCTTGATAGCCATAGAACCATTTTGCCAAGAGATGTTCCCACAGTGTTCCATTGGCTCTGGAAAAAGAGGGCATGGAGACCATCAATACCTGGGGGCTTTAAAACTCCCCATCTAGAAGAGAGCTTGTTTCACTTCTTCCTCTGTAAATTTATCCCTAACATCTTTAAATCCTCATCCTGCAATTTTGGAAAATAGCCACTGACAATGTAACTGGTGTTCTCTCATTCTTCCTGATATAGATTTTTGTAATATTCACAAACTAGTTTCTTCAAGTCATCAACATCGTAAATCCAGTTTCCTGAATCATCCATCAATGCTTTTATTCTATTTTGTTTCTTGCGAATGACAGTGGAATTATTAAAATAAGAGGTATTTTTATCTCCATATTTTAGCCATTTACATCGGGATTTTTGGTACCAAAGAAGTTCCTCTTGGATTAGAACTTGCTTATATTTCTGCCGGAGAGATTTTTGAAGGTCTTCTAAGAAGAGATTGAGACCATTAGCTAAGTGCCCGGAAATTCCATGAAGACAATTTAGGAGACGGTACTTAAGTTTAAAGATATTACCGAAGACATGCTTATTCCAATAATCAACAGCACCAATGAATTGAAAAATATTATTATTTCAATACGAAAGAATGGATGATTGGGCCGTCCAAGATGGGGCAAGCCCAGTCCCATACATAAATGCAATATATATATATAATCTGCAAAATAAAAAAAGAAATATATAGCGTTGATTGATAAAACATTTCGAAATCAGTCTCTTCCTCTTTCTCTCTGATTTCTCTCCACGTATTTGGGACTCAAACTCTATTTCTAAGCATTCAATCTGTGAATTCACGGGTATGTTCTCTTGTAATATACTTCACATGGTCAATATATCTATTTTGATCCATATATGAGACCATTTGCATGAAATGATGATTATATGAGTTATAATCAACACAATCACCGTCAACCTGCCAGTTATTTTCCACAATATTCTTGAAATCAGGATGCGTAAGCCAGGATGCCACAAACCGAAAGGGATGTTTGCCAAAGTTTCTAGCAAGCTCTTCTCTGAATTTAAGCTAGAGAGAAAACATGATCTGACTTAAATTTAGGAAGGTGGATCATTGAGGCCTGGCTAAAATGATTTCTCCAGTCAAGGTTCACTAGAGCACGATCTAGCCTTTCTCTAAGACTTCCCCTTTGCCACGTGAATGGTTTACCTTTGAAGTCCATATCAAAAAGGCCATAGTCCAGAGTGCATTGCATAAAATAAGGACAACCCTCAGTATTATGAGCTTGACTATCACCCATTTTATCGGAATTATAAAGAAAAGCATTAAAATCTCCCATTACACTTCACGGACACTCGATGGAACTAGAAATGTTATGAAGAGTATCCCATAATTAATGTCTGAGGTGGGCTTGTGGACTACCATAGATTATAGTAAGGCACCAAGGATCCTCTGTTTTATAAATTGTCTTTCAGAAGATAGAACACTAACCATCCAAGAAGTTGATTCCTATAAACACCAAATACTACTTGAATGTCCCTGTGTCTCAATAATGAAAGATTAATCAAGGCCCATTTTTTTAATAATTCTATTAGCTTTGGTCCCACTGACATGGGTTTCCAACAGAGAGATAAAGGAGCTAGAGTATTTCCTTTTGAGGTCCTTAATCAAATTAGAGAAACCTTTAGAGGCTACACGTCTACAGTTCCAACATATGCAATTCATAATGACCAAATAGAGAGCAAGGTCTTACAGACCTAGGAATTATGCGGAGCAGATGCTCCATCGACCTACATACTAGAAGCGGCTCTAGTCTGGAGCTTACCTGAATTATCCTGTACCAGAGGTTTCTCCATTATATCAGGCGGTTTAGGAGGATGGCCCATTTCCAGAGCCATCTTGTTTTGATTATGGATAAAATCGATCTCTTCTTGCGAAGGTTCCACCATATAAGTTTTTAAAAACTCATCCTCCTGTTGCACATCTTTGAATTTCTTCCAAGTGTCTTTTTGAAACTGATTGAAAAGGTATCATATGGCTTCGTGGTCAATGAAATTCTTGGTTGTAGCATGAGAGGTTTCCTGTCTGTGAGTTTCTTTGGGCTGATGTGTTACTAGATATTTTTATTGTAGAGGTTCTGGGGGTTGTCTCGATAAAGACTGGACTTTTTGGCCAGTTTTCGCAGTCTGAATGGGCTTGTTTGGCCTTACCTCCTTTTTTTTTTTTTTTTGTGCGTAGAAGTTTTACCAGCTGGAATTAATTCTTTCCCATGTCTGGTAATCTTTGAGGCCATTAAATTCACATGGGAATCTTCATTGCTTCTGTCATTATCTCCCTGCAGAATATCAAATCTAGAGCCATTAAGTTTACCTTTATCAGTGGATAATGCCTTCGCCTAGTCAGTTTCTTTAATTTTGCATCTAACGCTTTCTTGGCCAGCATCCAAGGCCCAAACGAATTCTTCTTAGGAGGATTAGGCAATGATTGGGGGATGTTTGAAAGATCAGCGGAGACATCGCTCCTATCCGCAATGACAGGATTTAACTGCTGAACTGATCATGCTCTAATATTGCCCCAGTCGGCGAACTGGATTGCATTACCTCCACCGTTGAGCCAAAACTACAGCACATGTCCGCTCGATGACCGTAACGGCCACACTTGAAACAGATGAGATGAAGACACTCATACTCCACTGAGAACTCATAATTCGAAGCCTTGAATTTAGGAATAAGTTTCTTCCTTAACTCTATCTCAATGCATATTCGAGCAAATCTACCTCTGGAATGGACTGATGTATGTTCATCAATCTTTAGGATGGTACCAAGGGTTGAGCTGATTCTCTAAAGGAACTTTTCATTGTATAGCTCAATGAGCAGGTCTAGAATTCTCACCCAGATAGCTATTCCTTGCGTCTCGGTGCGGTTTTGCTGGAAGAAAGGCCTCCATCTTTGGACTTGCAGATAGTGGTCTGCTATCAACCAAAGGCCTTCAAACAAGGCAAGTTTATAGTCACCTTCATCAATGAACATGACCATGAAGAAATCATCGTTGAGATCCATAACTCTAATATGTCCATGCTTCATCCAAATCCTGGATAAGCGTAGATCAAGAGCTTTTAGACTGATTTGTTTGCCCATCACTTTCACAATAAGGGCTTTAGTCCAAGGTTTGCACCAGTCACCAAATTCATTGTAGGATAATGGGACATTAGGGCAGTGATTAAACTCCTCCTCTGTCTCTTCTGTCTCCGGTGACTCTTCATCATTAGGAAAACAAAGATCCTCCATAACTGCCTGAATGATATCAATGTCGTCCATTCCAGCATTATCCTGGCTAGTATTCATTAGCGTCTTTGTATGACATTATTTTCCTTGCATTGTCTGGTGTCAGATCTTCCAATCCACCTTGAAGGTCAATGCTATCTATCATGGTTGAGTCAAGTATCAACTCCTCTACATCCTTCGTCTTTACCTTTTTAGTATTGGATATTACCTGATCCTCCCCCTCTAAGGAAGTGCACACTTCAGCCACCATTGTGCTCTCAGAAGCCATCCTCAACACCATTTGTAAATAGTTTTGTATTTTAATCAGTCATTCTCTGCATCTTTTAAGTTTATCTCTATATTAAATTATTCCCTAAATATTTATTTTATCTTATTAAATTTATGTAAAGTTTGATATAATTTAAAATCAAATATTAACTTTAATTTTATTTAATAAAAAAATTAACATTTTTAAATTAGTTTAATATTTTTAAAAAATAATTTAATATTAAAATAAATTTTAAAGATATAAATTATATTTTAAAAAAAAAACTCATTTTTCAACAAGCGAACCCACTCAGTGTGAAAGGCAAGTAATTCAACCAAGCCGCAGCTGATATATCCAAACTCCCGAGTTCACGTCCATAACGAATGGAATAAAGTTGCAATTTTTTATTTTGATTTTATTATTTATTGGGTCACATGGCAGACCGTGTGGCCACGACTTTCCCATCCAAAATCTAAATCACATGGTCCCACATTCTCCCTCAGACGACACCGCATCACCATCATATCCCTCAATGACCGTTTCATTCAATCCCCTCCATCACGACCACCCATCATGATCTCGTCACCGTCCACTAATCAGTGCGTTACCATCAAGCGCCAACCCCTGTTATCATACTCTCACCGTACCATAACCCCCTTACAATTTTTAATATAATGTTTATTGTTTAAATTCAAAAAATCTAATAAAATGAAAAAATAAACATAAATTTGTATGCGCGTAAATATTATGTATATATCATTTTCATTTATCTTTACAAAAATGAGGCACGTATGATGGGTTTCTTTTTATAAGAATTGAATTAATCAAATTAAATTTTATTAAAAATTTAAACAACCCGTTTATAAAAAAAATAAGTTACATTACATAAATTTATTTATTATTACTCTTTACACTAAACGAATAAAAAATATTATTCCATTATTTTAGTCTCTTACATATACATTTATTTTTAGTTTATTTCCTCATATTTTTTTAAATTTCAAAATAATACATAATTCTTTAATTTGTAGACAAAATTCTCTTTTAATAGAACATGATTCTCTTTTGATAGAGTTAAATATTATTTTATTCTCTCACAAATATACTTACTTTTATTTTAATTCTTTAAAATTATGTTTTTTAAAATAATATCTAACTCTTCAATTTGATGACAAAGTTGCACACTAAATTATAATTTATACCCTTGAACTTTTTTTTAAATAAAAATTATATATGACCTAGTGTGAAAATGAAAGGGTAAACTAAAGGAGACAAAACCATTTCAATGAGAATTGAGAATCTAAGATCAAACCATCCTCAAAGAATTTTGTGTCACTAAATTTCTACCTTTCAACTTTTTGTCAATGTCTGAATACATTAAAGTTTAAAAATGTGTAAGTCACCAATCCATTAA
This sequence comes from Castanospermum australe, assembly GCA_019955255.1. NCBI lineage: Eukaryota > Viridiplantae > Streptophyta > Magnoliopsida > Fabales > Fabaceae > Castanospermum > Castanospermum australe. The sequence continues at coordinate 63,824 of NSJW01000957.1, forward strand.
ACAAAATAGTTAAGTATTTAAAGAATTCGTCACATGACACCAAAAAATTATGAAAAAATTATAAATGAAATCTTAATCTATATTTTATTGTTTTCTTTCAATAATATTATAATTAAAGTGAAAATTATATTTATGAGAAATAAAATAGTGCTCTTAGTCAAGAAAAAACGTTAGCACCACCAATACCAAAAAAAAAAAAAAGAGTTAAAAACTAGCACCCCCACTGCTTTCCCTTTTTCCTGCCAGAGACTCCCAGGGGAAAATATGGGCAGCGTCAGAAATCTGACACCACCACGGTCCCTCTCCTTATTTTCCTCTTCCTTGTGAATCTTCAGCTACCAGAGCTCCACTTCTGAACCGGGTCTCACCCACATTTGGTTGGTTCTTTTCGATCGAGACCAATGGCTGCAGCCTTGGAGTGCTGGTCGAGCCGGGCCAGCACCGACGAGGACATGGTGGAGCAGGTCCTCATGAGGACCCAAGACAGATCCGAGGGCCTTGCGGCCGTACCCTCTTCCGCCGGCGGACCCATGAAGGAGTCGTCGATGGTGCAGAAAAAGCTGCAGAAGCTGAGCCGGAACGTCTCCGAGGCCATAGCCTCCCTCAAGAACTCGCTCAATCTGGACTCTGCTCGCGACCCACCTCCCTCCAAGGTTGACAATTCTCGGAAGGTTGTGTGGGGAAGCGTTGTGCGCAATCTCACGCAGCTCTACCCTGGCAGCCAGCTGCCGGAGAAGCTCATGTCCAACATTCGCAAGCATTACGATTCGCTGCCTCTCAGGTGGGAATGGATGGGATGCCGGTGAAGGTTCAATCGTTTTTAGAGATTGGATTCTGCTTGTTTGGCTGTGTTGAGTTCACTTCAGTGATGGGTTTTGCTACCTTCAATGCTAGAAGCTCCTAAATTTACCTATTTGTGATTCCTTCTACTTCTTTTGCTTTCAAACTAAACGGAGCATTTGGGTGTCTAATCATGCTAGAATCTTGGGTTGTTTCTTTTTCTTCTATCTTTTTTCGTTATATTAAATGATTTTTTATTTTCCGTTTACTTCATTTTCACAGTTATTCTCAGGCGGGATTTGATATGAAAGATGTGTTTCTTCACATCAAGCTAATAGAACAAGCAGCAGAAGATGACAAGCCTGCAATTTTAATTCAGGAAGAATCTGATAATGAAATTCAGGGGTCTCTATTCAAGCTGACATTTGCATGTAACTCCCCAATTTCATGGCCGGCAATGTCAGGTGCATTGGATAATTCATCCATTTGCTGCAAGAAGATACAGATATTTGAGAAGAAAGGTTTCACCCTTGGGATTGTTCTTCTTCTTCTTGTATCTGGGCAAGATAAACTGGTCAGAACCCGGGTTGAAAATGCTCTAAAATTTGCTATGAAGAAGCCCAAAACCAGTGCCGTGAAGCTTCCCTTTGGGCTCTGTGGATGTCAAGAAGAGAACTCCAAGGGTAGAGAATTCGGAGAGATTGAAGAAGACAGTGGCGATGCTTGCTACGGAAACGGGTTTGAGAATTCGAGCCAAAAGATTCAGCTTCAGGTGCCCTTACCTACTTCATCTTTTCTTGTATCGGTAGATGAATGGCAGACGATTCAGTCAGGTGGGGATGAGATAGAAAAGTTGTTGTTGAACTCAGATAGTCTTGAGTTTGCAGAACAGATTGGACCCAATTCATACAAGGGGACCTACATGGGGAAAAGGGTTGGGATCGAGAAGCTTAAAGGGTATGACAAAGGAAATTCTTATGAGTTTGTGCTCCGTAAAGATCTGCTGGAACTGATGACTTGTGGGCATAGAAACATCCTGCAATTCTGTGGTGTTTGTGTAGATGAGAATCATGGGTTATGTGTAGTGACGAAATTCATGGAAGGTGGGTCTGTTCATGACTTAATGTTAAAGAGCAAGAAGCTTCAGAGTAAGGATATTGTAAGAATCGCAGTTGATGTAGCTGAGGGAATGAAGTTTATGAATGATCATGGTGTTGCATGCAGAGACCTTAATACGCAGAGGATTCTATTGGATAGGCATGGGAACGCTTGCTTGGGAGACATGGGTATAGTTACTGCGTGCAAGAGTGTTGGAGAGGCAATGGAGTACGAAACTGATGGTTATCGGTGGCTAGCTCCAGAGGTTTGCCCCCATTCACACTCATTTCAAGTTTGCAAAATAATTTTTGCAATTATGAAAAATTGTGTCATACCAATATGTTTGATAATCTTGTGTAATTCTGTATTGCATTTTCCATACATAGTCCGTAATTTTCTCCTCCAATGTTTTTTTAAAAGAAACTAATTTTTAAAGAAGAGGCTCCAGTATCTATCCCTCATTACAAAACAGGCTCCCTCCTTCTCAACAGTTTGAAACCTGGACACCTAATCTAAATCCACATGGGCTTTATGAAACCTATAATAGATGGGAATATGTTTTAGGCTTTTAACCCCTTCTCCACAAAATCTTTTTAACACTTAATGGTCTGATTCTAAACATGACTTGTTTGAGAAAATACTAATGCTCCTATTCCCAAGTATTAGCTAAATGCATCTCAATCAGATTTGGTTATGGGCAATAATAAGATTAAATTCTATCCAACATGGAAAAGAAAAAGATGTTCTGCTTGTGATGCTTACGTAAGTTCCATACTTGGTGTCATTCCTCTAGGAATTTTAGAACATTTATGTCCAGCTGTCTAACTCTAACAAAGTTTCTTACAACAACATCCAAGCCTTATCTCACTTGGTGGGATTGGCTACATGGATCAGTCTATTCTTTTTAAGAGTTTCTCCTTATGTTTTCTTTGGTCTTCTTCTACTCCTTTTAATCAGATTTTCTTTTATTTGTTAACGTTAGCAAAGTTTCTTTAAACATTTATTTATATCAGGCACGTGTTCAAGGCAGATATGTTCTTACTGATGCATGGTTAATTTTTATGTCTGTGCTCTGTGGATTGTCATAATAATGTTTCAGTGACAGTAATGTTTGGGATGAAATTGTTATATGAATTTTCTTCTTGTCTCTCCCTGGTTGTTTTGTTTGTCCTTATTTACACTAGTTCAATGGATACAACTCTAGTCTAAAAGTATTTGATGTCTTTTATCTTTCTTGCCTGCTCTTGATGGGCTAAAACACCGAAATGACATACTTGATGTTCCACTGCAGAGCAATTTAGAGTACGTTTTGTGAGTTTTATGGCCTCAAAGGATGTTGTTTAAATCCACTTAAAAGAAACTTTTATGTCATTTGTCCTGGCGTCACTGTTTGAGCATGCCTAACATGACTTAATAATTGTTTTTCACTTTTTTGCTTTCACTTTATATAGTGTTCACCTTTATTTAAGCACTCCTGTATATCATTGGACAAATCAGTGGCGCTGTATAATGCCAATTATACCAGAATTGATTCAACAATGGAGCCCACATGTCTTAAGGCTTTAGCATGATGTTTGTCCCAGTATTCTAGTTATTTGTCCTATTGATAAAGCTACTCAGAAAGCTTTCCTACCTCGTGTGCAGGCAGATAAAAACATATGAAAACTATCCAGTAAAACCATTCTTTCAAAGAGAAAAGGGAAAAATAATTAAAAAGACACAGAAGTAAAAAATTTTGCTCACAAGGATCAAATAACCACTGAATATGGTTATTCAATTCAAATTTGAAATTGAACAACCACGCAGAGTAGTTATTGGTCCTTGTGGATAAATAAATTGAACAACCATTATTTTATCTCTTTGGTGGAGTATATTATGCTCTCTTTGAAGGATGAAAACTGGTGATAGATTATGCATTGTAGATTTGATATTTTGCAAGGACTATCCTCAGAGCTGATTAGTAAACTCCATTATAATTCTTTTCTGTAACATTCTGAAAGAAAAGGGAAAAAGCTTCACTAAGTTGTTGTTATAACTTGAAAGTGAAATTTTATGCACCTTTGTCTGATTGCTGGTGTATGAATTTTATTTTATTTTTTGTGTGAGATAGCATATGAAATTTTAGTGCCCATTTTTTATTCAATTTGACATGAACGGCCTTAGTCCCCAAGCTGACTTTCTTTTTTATCCTTTTTTTTTTGTTGAAAACAGATAATTGCAGGTGACCCAGAGAGTGTCACAGAAACATGGATGAGTAACGTTTACAGTTTTGGGATGGTTATGTGGGAGATGGTAACTGGTGAAGCAGCTTATTCTGCATATTCACCTGTGCAGGCAGCAGTGGGCATAGCTGCTTGCGGCCTTAGACCTGAGATCCCCAAGGACTGCCCACAAACTCTAAAATCTCTTATGACAAAGTGCTGGAACACCACCCCTTCAAAACGTCCTCAGCTCTCTGAAATTTTGGCAACATTGCTGCGACCAAACAACAACAACAACAATAGGTAAACTTCTATAGGTCTTTGGTGGAATCTAAAATGTTGATAGCACAGTAATTTATACCAAGCACCCCTGTCAGGGAGCTTGATGCATAAACTTGAATCCCCATGCTTATATACCAGTAATTAAGATGTAAAGTTTTCCATTTTTTTTTGTTTTACAATTTTGTACCATCTCTCTCTTCATAGCATAAAAAAGAAACCAAGTGTGCGGTGACTGTTGCCTTGTTTAGAAATGTCTTTGCCATCATAAATCTACTATTTCCCCCCTTATGATGCAACCTGAATGATGGAAATATTAAAATACCTTTCACATTGGTGTTTGTTATGAGTGAAGCCTACGTTATCTGGTGAAAACTAGGATGATTTTGAGAGGAAATAGAAAAACCAATAGAAGGCGACGTTTTTAGGGGCCTATTATTGGTCATTTGTAGGTCCTTCTTTTGTTCGTTTCATGGCTACCCTAAGGGCCCCAAGACAGGGTCCCTTCTGATTTTTTTCTGTTTCTTTAGTTGTGAAAATTGTCAAACACCCCGTCCCCATTTCTCCTGATAGATACTTTTCTCAGCTTTTTTGGATCAGATTCAGACCCGAGGTGTCGTATTTCCAATTTGTGCCGGCACATGTAATTTTACACATATCTGCTTCCATGATAGCATCGAGCCTACTGGGAAGTTGAAGCAGAAAGGAGTAAATAGTAATGCAAGAATGTAACCCCCCCCCCCCCCCCCCCCACCCCCCCCCAAAATAAGTAATGCAACAACCACACGTTTGTCATCTTTTAGTGTTAGATTAAATTATAACAAGATTTATATAGAAATTATATTAATAATTTTGTAAGAATTTATATATAATTTAACGATTTTAAAATAGTTGTGGAGACAAGAACCTTTTCCATGGAAAATTATTGATCATATTAAGGACTTTTAGGCCAAGTTATAGTAGAACTTAATTATGTTTGTAAAAAAAAAAATATATCTTCAACGCACAATCTAAAAAAAATTATTTTAGACAAAATAGACTTTTGAGATTAGAATGATATTTTAAAAATGGTGTAAACGTCGTAATAAATAAAATAAAATGAATAAAAATTTGATTAAGGCTTTAAAAATTTGTTTGGACGGTGTAAATGTTTATTTAAACATGCCTTAAATCATTAGAATATGAGAATTTACGTAGAATTTTAATGGAAATTATTCATAATTAAATATATAAAAAAACTAAGATTTACATATTTCAGCTGTGATTAAACTCTGTACTGATATATTGTAATGTCGATTACTATGATGAAGTTACACTGCATCTTCTTGTTAGTCTTCAAACAGTCGGGCGAGTCAACTAGTATCATGTTTCATGGGATTTTCCCAAACAAACCTAAATTTGAGGTGAGGAATCGTCGCATGAACAGTCCAAATCTTGTTTGGAGGCAGCACATGATGCATGTGAATGGGACTCCGTGTATCAGGAATGCTACGCTGTTCCTTGTTTGTTTCTGGTCTTCTTTGCAACGTTCACATTTGATTTGACTGCCAACTTTACAGTGGCCAGCAATAGAAAAATATCAGCCTTGTAGAATTGTGCATGAACTATAGAATAGTCAAATATTCATATAAACAAACTTTATATTATTTTAACTTTTTCTTAGTCACGGCTTAAAAAATGAATTTTACCTGTTTTTCAACTGTTTACATTTTATACAAAATTCTCGTAAATTTCTGCAAATATTTTTTTAAATTTTATAATAAGTATATTCCTACACTCTCTAGCTTTTCTTTTTTTTTTTTAATAAAAAAAGGTACTTAGCTTAAAAATCAATAACGGCCACTTCCACAATCCACATGTTTAGAATATGTGGGTTGGCTTTATCAAAAAAAGAAAAAGAATATGTGGGTAGGCTTTATGAAGGCAAGCACCATTTTTAGGACTGTGGTTTAAGGCATCTCACATTCGTCTGAAAATTTTTAAACTACACACAAAATATTTGCTTAAAATGCTCCTATGGAGTTAACATTTATTTTAGGACTTTTTCTTTTTTGGTCAGAATTTTAGGACTTGATCTGAAGAGTACTCTAGTTATTTGGCAATCTTTTAATGGTCGTAACAGATCAACATTGGTCTCTCTTTTAAAGTAAGGGTGACAGCTCCAGTGGAAAAGTCAACTTCAAACCAAGTCAAAAGATGGGTATTGTGGGGCATATATAGGTTGAGGAGAGATTCTTTATGTACAACGATTCTAAGACTATGCTTTTATACCTTATCACATGTAACGTATATTTAATGATATAATATAAAAAAAAATTATGTCCTAAAACATTTTCATAGGTTGAGTTTGGCTGGCAAGAACTATACTCATTAAATTAAATGTCTCTTAATACTCAAAACATGACATTGCTTGTCTAAGAGTTGGTTATTTTTTGGTAAAAGGAAGACAAAACAAGCATACTCGTCTTACACTTGTGCAAGTATAGAGGTGTGAAACAAAGTCAATTTTAAGATAAACAATAGGTGCTTAATTGGTGGAGTATTATTAATTTTGGATAAATTATGTTCCCCTATTTTCACTTAATCATATTGGAAATTTTTTTGGTCCAATTTGTAATGGTAAGCTACACATGAGTGATATGAGAACTTATTTCAAAGGTGGTAACCTAACTCTCCAGTAAAGGTAAAAAAAAAAAAGAATTTAAATTATAATTTCTCATATATCATTTGACCCAAATTTACTGTCTTCTATGAATTACCAAATTAACACTTTAGTAATTATGTGTTACTCCACTATATCACGTGGCCTTTGGTGCAAACAAACAGGACATGTACTTAAAGTGAACTGATAACCCATCACTCTGGTGTAGTTACAAATTTTAGGATAATTATGTGATAATGAAACGAATTACAGATTATTGCATGTCAAATATTATACTATAAAAGTGCAAAATAAATTTAATTAAGTCAAATTACATAATTATAATTTTATTTAAACCCTAATTCATTTATGTCCAAACCGATGTGGATCACCTAAAAGAATTAAAATAATATCCTTGTATTCAATAATAAAAGAATGTACAATTATGAAAGAAAAAGACATAAATTTAATTATGAAAAGACTTACTATTACTTATGTAAGGATCCATAAGTTTTGTGTCAAAATAATTTGTGTCTTTCTTTCTGGTTTTCTCTTCTTGAACAAAAAGGGAGGATATTCAAATCTCTTCTAAACCATATAATATAAACTTTATTTAGAGTGGTTCATGTCACAAATTGCCGATCCGTTAGAGTGGGTCATGTCACAAAGTGCTAATCCATTTGCAACTGGATAGTTTGGACTTCTCCAACGGTGTGACGGGGAGCTTTGTCTTTGCTGTCTTTCTTTTTTTTTTCCTTTCTGGAATCTGGAAAAATAAAAGATAAAGCCCATAAGAGCAAAACCAGACCCTTGATGGGCTTAGATTGTGCAGGAATAACAGACAACTCGGATGGTGGGAGGGATCCTCTCTTTGCACGGGCGACAGAAGGTGAGCCACACCGTTGTCTGTTCTTGGCCCAAATTACAGTGCCTTGAGGATCCTCTGGGCCATATCTGCAGTTCTCCACTAATATTTAATTCATATATTTTTTAATAAAAAAATTTAAGTTGAGAAGATGACACTTCAATTCAAAATTAAGATAAATTTCTATATTTAGCCAGCACTTACTAAAATTTATATACAAGTAGTTGAAGCAGGAATTAATCTATATTATTATTATTAATAAATTACTAAAGAATTAAAAAAAAGACAAAAGTTAAGAATAAAAAGTTGATTCAACTATGGGTTTTGAAAATCGGACCAGATCAGTCAGTCGGACCGGTTCAGCCCCTGTGACCAGTTCAGTAAATAACTTCATATTTTTATGAAAAATGCTCCCAGTTAGATTTGAATATGGGTCACGGGAGTGTGAAGTAGCTAGCTCTACCACTGAACCGACTGCACTCTCATTGTATAATAAACTTTATTATATATTTAATATAAAGTAAGGACATAGTTACAACTTTCAACAAAAGATTCTTATTGGAACTTGGGATAAAAGGTCAGATGAAAGAAATATTATTACTGCTCTGATGTAATGTTTATAACATATGGATTGTAAATTGTGAATTATGTTTATTTTGATTAATTTGTATACTATATTGCTATGTAGATTAATGTTGTGTTGCTTACATGAATGTAATATTTTTTTGTTTTATGACACTATTTTTTATGTTTCAAATAATTTTATTATTAATTTATATTATATTTTTATAATTTTTATTTATTTTATTAATATATAAATAAATATACATATATATATATAAACATAAATATATATTTAATTATATTCTGATTCGACCACCGTTGAACCATTGAACCTTGAATCAGTATTTCGACCGTATTTAATAACCGATTCAGTTTTTAAAACTATAGTTAAACTTCAACTATATTAGAGCAGTAATCTTTTGCTAACAAGCGTAGGCCAATATAATTACGAGGATAATAACAAAGTGAATAACTTAGATGAATAACAATGTAAAATTAACGTGAATACAAATTTTATAACCGTATGCCAATTTTTTTAACTCTCTAATTTTATTGTATGACACAAAAATGAGTTGAGAATATTTGTTAACTCATATTTCATCCTCTGCCGAGTGTGAAATTGAAATTTAAAACGCTTTTCCACTTACACTCAATTGTTATTTATTATCTCGTATTTTCCACGTATTCTTTTTTACTGAGCACAGCCTTGACTTAGTAGAAGTAGTGATCTCCATTGATATTAAAGATTTGCTTTTAGATGTTAAAGATTTCAAATCCTTTATTTGATGACATCCACAAGGTGAACGCGAAGTTAAAAAATTGGCTTTATTATCTACTCAAATGTGGTATCTCAATCCAATTAATTTGTATTAATTAGTATTTAGCACCCTTAATTGGTTAGTTTATTTAGTTAATAGTTAATAAATTATATTAATAAAATCTAAAAAAGCTAAATGAGTCATTAATTTATTGTTAAAAAATAAAAGCAAAAAGATCTTAAAGTTACATAATAAATTTTCTTTGGATTAGGCCATATCTTTCATTTATGTTCTTATCAAAAAGACATTAGTAGGTATTGAAAAAGCATTTTGATCCACTATTACTAAAAAAATTTAACTTGATAAATAGTTGTTTTGATAATTATTTTTTTAATGATGTAATTTCACATTATGGATGATAATAAATCAAAATTTTATCCTTAATATTGTTCTAAAAAAATTAAATATTAATATTAATATTAATAAATCACGACATAATATACAATTTTTAACAGATGAAATAAAACATAAACGTTAAGATGATAGAATGTAATTTTTCTAATTCAAAACGTAGAATTTTATTGTAATTTAATAGCTAGAAATATTGTTGAACTTTATGTTTTCTTTTCATTTGTTCTAGTTTGTTCCAGAAAAATCTACGATCGTAAATTCTCGACTGAAGTTCCGACCCGGCGGCAAGGCAAAGCAAGATATTCCGATCCAATACTTGTTGGAGCACCGTAGAACCAAAAGTGGACGGCGTTGTGATCCGTTGATAAGTCGCAACGACGACGTGCCATAGACTAGGGTGCTTCACCCTTCCCCTCATGATTTGATTCCATGGTCGCAGGCCCACAGACGCACGCTGCAGATGCACCCACTCAGCTCTCTCTCTCTTCCTCTGACTTATCTATCGCTCTTTCTCTGTCTCCTCTTTCATCTCTCTTCTCTCTCTCTCTCTCTCTCTGAGAAGACCGAAGGGGGAGAGAAATGGTAGCACTTGTCCTCGCGCCCCCAAAATCCCAAACCCTAGATGACGCAAATCCATAAATGCCCCTCTCTCTCTCCCTTTCTATATATATCAATTCACAATGACTAGTGAATTCTTCTTTTTAAACGCACCCAGAGCCGAAGAAAGAGAAGCGGTGATAACAAGCCAAACCTAACTTTCTCTCTCCCTTTTTCTCTCCGATTCTCGGCTTCCAATCGGATTCCATTCTTCCCTTCTCCATTCGTTCCAATCGGTACGTTGCTTGCCTTCTCTGTTCTTCCCATCATTGATCCCCGTCTCTTGCTTCACTGTTTTGTGCTGGAATCATGAGGGAATTAGTGTTAGGGTTTATAGTCTTGGCACCCTTGATCGTTTCTTGGTTTTTTGTTTCTTCGGGTTGGGAAATCCTTCCTGATCGTGGTGTTAATTCCTGGTTCTTGATTGCTTTTGTTGTTGTTGTTGTGTTGATAATCTTGATGATGGGGTTTCCTCCCATGTTCAGCAGCTTACTGCACTATATGCTTCCTAGTAAGAGACCTTGTGAAGGAGTGGTTGTAGAAGAAGAGACTGACAACAACAACAGCCTAGGTGCCGTGTCGCTTCCTAAGAAGAATCGGATCGGCTTCGATGCACCTGTGGATACCGCCGAATCGACGGTGAACAACAGCAACCAGAGCTTCAGTAGCAGCAGCAATAACAACAACAACACTAGCGGGAACTCACTCGAAGGAGCGTCAATTATGGCTTTGGGTGATTCCAACCCGCCGGACATCGATGAGGATCTGCACAGCCGTCAGCTCGCTGTGTATGGTCGGGAGACGATGAGGAGGCTTTTTGCATCTAGTGTCCTCGTTTCGGGGATGCAGGGTCTTGGTGTCGAGATTGGTATGGTCTTTGAACACCCCTTTGACTGTTTTGCCGTATCGATGTTTGTTGCATGAATATTAGATTAGATGTGGGATGTCTCATTTCCATTTTGCTTTGGTGCACCTTCTGGTTTATGAGTCGGTTCTTATCTGATTGAACGACTATAGTGATTAAATCTTCTGGATTTAGGAGACTGCAAGAACTATGGATCCTACATTCAGTCAAATGCTAGATTTGATTTGGTGACCCACTTCGTAAAATACTAGCAATGATTTTCTCTCCCTTTTTCGTGGGGCTTTCTGCACACTTCTTCTAGTAAATGAAAATCGTTCAATCATTACATAATGGGATTGGTGCTAGACTGCTAGTAGATTTGATCCTTGGACCCCTGTCATCTGGAAAATGAAGGGAGGCAGAGTGATGTTACTCACCCTATTCATAATATCGTAATTTGTTGTCCATAATAATAAATTTCACTGAAAATGATTACCAGCTACCCATATTCAGCCTTATAAACTTTTATATTGTTAAATGTTAACTAACTTAGGTTATTAATTTGTTGTCTGTACGTCCATGACTGCTTTTAATGATTCATTGTTATTTTATAATCAGGCAATCTTACCTGAAGTCCTCACTTTTACCCTGTTCAAGTTAGACTAATTAATGAAGAGAGTTTATAATATATAATGCTGTTATTGGTTTTGTGACTTGATTTTTTAATGTAATGGTTTTGTGATAGAGGTTCAAGCTTCAAATAGCACCAGCTCTGTTATACTTATTCATGTTTTTGTATTCTAATAAAGTTTACTACCTGCAGCAAAGAATCTCATTCTTGCTGGTGTCAAATCTGTGACCTTGCACGATGAGGGGACTGTAGAGTTATGGGATCTGTCCAGTAATTTTGTGTTTTCAGAAAATGATCTTGGTAAAAACAGGGCAGTGGCTTCTGTTAGTAAGTTGCAGGAGCTCAACAATGCAGTGGTTGTACTAACCTTGACAACTAAGCTGACAAAAGAACAACTTTCTAATTTCCAGGTACTCCCTCTCTTGCTTTCTACCCTTCATTTTTAAGTTATGAATTTCATGTTATTTTCCATTAAATTCATTTATATTTGCATCTTCTATATATCAAGTGATCATGTTTGTACTTTGGTTTGTTTGATGTCCATGGAACTGTAGGAGAGGATTTCCCTTAGGCATTGTGTATACCGAATAACTTGTGTAGTTATTGCCTGTGTTAAAATTTTATATGAATCCATATTAACTACAAAACCTGGTGTTTAATAATGGATGGATAATTATTATGCTAATGCACAAATGAAAGATTATATGGGGAGCAATAACTGTTAATGGAGAGTCTCTGGTTCACATGTTTCTCTATATTGCTACCATATTTTTATCTGACTTTGCATTTACCTGAGTTATTTGCTTATGTCTTAATTGTTCTAACTTTAGTGAAGCAATTGACTATTTGCTCTCGACTTCATTTGTCATGTTGTGGTGATAACTAATTAGTCACTAATCACTTGGCAGTCATAAAGAAATAATATTTTTATTCTTTGTCTTGGACTCTTGGGTATATTATTTGTTAATTAATTCTAAATATGAATTATTTTATGTCCATAGGTTTTGAAATGGCAATGTAGCTGTAAACCGTGTCGCTTATAATAGTGACTATTGTTCGTTTGGGAATCTTTTTGTTGCTAGCAAATAATGTAGATAGAGACACCTTTTTGTAAATTTTGTTTCTTGACCCTTTCCCTAAGATTTGTCATTGTTATGATTTGTATAATGCTGAAGTGACATGACACTAAGATTGTACATGTTTATTGTTTAATGGTGTAATCTAATGTGTAGTTTGTCTGCTTAATAGCAACCATGATTGCATTTGTATCTGGCCTATTTGGATATATTTACATTTGTTTATTGACTATTTTGTAGGCTGTTGTTTTCACTGACATCAGTCTTGAGAAAGCCATTGAGTTCAATGATTACTGCCACAGTCATCAGCCTCCTATTGCTTTCATTAAAACTGAAGTTAGAGGTCTTTTTGGATCTGCGTTCTGCGATTTTGGGCCTGAGTTCACTGTTTTTGATGTTGATGGAGAGGAACCCCATACGGGTATAATTGCATCCATCAGCAATGACAACCCTGCTCTAGTATCCTGTGTTGATGATGAGAGGCTTGAGTTTCAGGATGGAGATCTTGTTGTATTCTCTGAAATTCATGGTATGAAAGGAATTGAATGATGGAAAGCCAAGGAAGATTAAAAATGCTAGAGCATATTCGTTTACTCTTGAAGAAGACACCACAAATTATGGTAGCTATGAGAAAGGTGGTATTGTCACACAGGTAAAACAACCAAAGGTGCTGAACTTTAAGCCACTCAGGGAAGCACTCAGCGATCCAGGTGATCTTCTTCTGAGTGATTTTTCCAAGTTTGATCGCCCACCTCTCCTGCACTTAGCATTCCAGGCTTTGGATAAGTTCATTTCTGAATTGGGTCACTTCCCTGTTGCTGGTTCGGAGGATGATGCACAGAAGCTTATATCTGTTGCCAATAATATTAATGAAAGCTTAGGTGATGGGAAATTGGAAGATATAAATCCAAAACTTTTGCGACACTTTGCCTTTGGTGCTAGGGCAGTATTGAACCCTATGGCTGCCATGTTTGGTGGAATCGTTGGACAGGAGGTTGTCAAAGCATGCTCTGGGAAGTTTCATCCACTTTTTCAGGTAAGTATTTTTTAGTGTGGATTGTAATATCGTCTAGTATTTGAAGTATTCTTTTATGGTTCAACTGTTCAAGTGAATGAGGCAAGATGAAAGTCCATTTGATAAGATTAATTCGTTGACTATGGCTTGGTTGATTGGATTCTGTATTTTTATCTGTTTGGTCTCCTAGTGTAGAAAAGTGACTCATATCCAGAGGCATTTGTTGGCATTTAATCACATGTAGATGTCTATGTTCATTAGCATAGGTGAGCAGTTGAGCATTCTCTGAAAAAAGTTTGTGCTTTGGTTCATGCTCATGCATGCATAAAGAGGTTTAACCAAATGAATGTGCATAGACACTGGTTGGTTGAAAACTATGATATTTTAACATTGTTTTGAAGGAAGATGATGTGACATCATGCTCAACAGTAATGATATATTGGTCGTATGGTTTGCTTAGTTTATAGGAATAACGAGAGTCTATTGGCAAATATATGTTACTTGTTTTGCAAACTGATGTTTCATCTTCGTTTTTTTTTTGTGTTATTTATTCTGGTTTTAACCTTCTGTTTCTCCTCTGCAGTTTTTCTACTTCGACTCTGTGGAATCCTTTCCTACAGAACCACTGGATCCCAATGATTTAAGACCAGTAAATAGTCGTTATGATGCTCAGATTTCAGTTTTTGGACTGAAGTTACAGAAGAAATTAGAGGATGCTCAAGTATTTGTTGTTGGATCTGGTGCTTTGGGATGCGAGTTTTTAAAAAATTTGGCCCTCATGGGAGTTTCTTGTGGAAGTCAGGGGAAGCTGACAATTACTGATGATGATGTTATAGAGAAGAGTAACCTAAGCAGGCAATTCCTCTTCCGCGACTGGAATATTGGCCAGGCAAAGTCTACGGTTGCTGCTTCAGCTGCTGCATCTATAAATCCTCGTCTGAATATTGAAGCTCTGCAAAACCGTGTTGGTACTGAAACTGAAAATGTGTTTCATGATGCCTTCTGGGAAAACTTGAGTGTTGTGATTAATGCGCTAGACAATGTGAATGCCAGATTATATGTTGATCAGAGATGCTTGTATTTCCAGAAGCCTCTTCTTGAGTCTGGAACTCTTGGAGCCAAATGCAATACCCAGATGGTCATTCCCCACCTAACAGAAAATTATGGTGCATCAAGAGATCCACCTGAGAAACAGGCACCAATGTGTACTGTACACTCATTTCCACACAACATTGACCACTGCTTGACATGGGCTCGATCAGAGTTTGAGGGTTTGCTTGAGAAAACTCCAGCTGAAGTAAATGCGTATTTGTCTAGCCCAAGTGAATATACTAATGCAATGAGGAATGCTGGTGATGCTCAAGCGAGGGATAACTTGGAGCGTGTTCTTGAGTGCCTGGACAGGGAGAAGTGTGAAACTTTTGAAGATTGTCTTACTTGGGCTCGGCTAAAGTATGTTTTTTTTATAATATATGCTTGTCCCTGTTCTCTTATAGTAATATTGTTGTAGGAGCATATTAGTTTGTATCCTTCACTTATAAACATGGTTTTTTTATTAATAGGTTTGAAGATTATTTTGCTGACCGGCTGAAGCAGTTAATTTATACTTTTCCTGAAGATGCTGCAACCAGTACTGGAGCTCCTTTCTGGTCTGCACCGAAAAGATTCCCTCATCCACTGCAGTTCTCAGTCTCTGATCTGAGTCATCTGCATTTTGTGATGGCAGCTTCTATTCTACGAGCAGAGACATTTGGTATCCCAATCCCTGGCTGGGTGAAGAACCCTAAGAAGTTGGCTGAAGCAGTTGATAGAGTGATAGTACCTGACTTCCAGCCCAAGAAAGATGTGAAAATAGTGACAGATGAGAAGGCCACCAGTCTCTCTACTGCTTCTATAGATGATGCAGCTGTTATTAATGATCTAATCATCAAGTTAGAGAGGTGCCGGACAAACTTGCCACCAGGGTTCAGGATGAAACCAGTTCAGTTTGAGAAGGTTAGTTTTTCTTTCATTATGGTTTGATTCTAACTGAATTATACCATGATGCTCCTACTAGTCTCATCCTCGCGATAGAGCCATTTCTCTTCTTAATTAAATTTTGTATCACAGTTGGGGATTTTGATTGGTGGAGGTTGAGTTTGTATTTACTGGGAATGGGGTTGTGGATTCACATATGAATTCTTCCACCTGCATTATATATATGTATATATATGTTGTTAGAAATATAAAACTATTCATGAGCTTTCTCCTAATAGCTTAAGTTTTTGGATAATTGATTTTTGACATGGTTTCAAAGCTTCTATGATTAAGTGATCAATCAACAGTTTGATTTTTGTTGCCTTTATTCTTCATAATGAAGTTGATTTTCATTACAAGTAAAATGGGCTTGTGTATTGTCCATTCTTCAATCTCAAAGGGCTCTTGTTGTGAGTGGGCGAGTAAAAAATATTGGGCTCATTTGGATGAGCTTTTAAAAAAAGGTCTTTTTTTGTATTAGGTTTTTTTAAATGATCTTTTGTAAAAAATAAAAGTTTTTTTATGTTAGAATGCAATAATAAAGAAGTACTTTTTTTTTTTATAATGTTTAACAGCTTTTTTATGTTCCAAAAAAGGTCCTTTTTCAGAAACACAAAAATGTTACTTAATGTTTCAGCTTTTTTTTTTTAAAAAAAAATCCAAACATACCAAATCATAAAAAAGCACTTCTTTTTTTTTTTTTTTAAAAAAAGTATTTTCTTATTAAGAAAGCACATTTAAACAAGCACATGAGACCATTTGTAGGCTTTCACTTAAATAGTTTAAGCTTTTTGTGATAATTGGTTCTTTAACATATATATTTTTGTGATTACCTTTAATCAACTATGAAATTGCCATTCTGCTCTACAACTGCAGGATGATGACACAAACTACCATATGGATGTGATAGCTGGGCTTGCCAACATGAGGGCACGGAACTACAGCATTCCTGAAGTTGACAAGCTTAAAGCCAAGTTTATTGCTGGACGGATCATTCCTGCAATTGCAACCTCTACTGCCATGGCCACTGGTCTTGTCTGCCTGGAGCTTTACAAAGCTTTGGATGGAGGGCACAAAGTTGAGGACTACAGAAACACATTTGCTAACTTAGCACTGCCTCTCTTTTCCATGGCAGAGCCAGTTCCGCCGAAGGTCATCAAGCACCAAGATATGAGTTGGACAGTTTGGGACAGATGGATTCTGGGAGATAATCCTACGCTCAGGGAACTTCTTGAGTGGCTGAAGGCAAGAGGCTTAAATGCCTATAGTATTTCATGTGGAAGTTGCCTGCTTTATAATAGCATGTTCCCTAGGCACAAAGAGCGCATGGACAAAAAAGTAGCGGATCTAGCAAGGGAAGTGGCCAAGGTGGATATTCCTTTGTACCGTCGTCACTTGGACATAGTTGTGGCCTGTGAGGATGATGAGGATAATGATATTGACATCCCTCAAATATCAATTTACTTCCGTTAGGTTGTTTTCATCGTATCAGCTGTGTTTTATGAGACTTGGGTAAAAGACTGCATATTTGACTCCTGTTCCATATTCATAATGGGTACACAAACTATATCACAGTTCGTATATGAATTGAAAAGCAACTTTCATTCCTTGTTTGTTATCATTTTCTTCTTCTTGTACTTTCCGCCCTTCCCTTATTATTTCATGTGATGGTGCATTTAAGGTATATGTCATATCATGCATCTCGTCCCTTCTCTCATATTTCTCGGATGCAGTGCTCTTTGCCATGGGTTTTGTTAAATCATAGTAGGATAGGTGCGTGTATTTATAGGATAAATGATCTTAGTGGTTTAGTCAAATCTTTGTGATTTCGATTAAACCACAATGAATTAAACTGTAATTTAATTTACACTTGTATGTGGCTCATGCAAGGGAACTTTTTACCTGATAGAAAACTGAGGTTATGCCTGTTGCACTAGTCTTGGAGTATTGACCAAATCTGCTCAGTGGAACCGGGGTATAGATTGGGGTCAAAATTAAATTGTAGTAGATTCACACATTATTGATCACAATGTCAGAAGACCCTACATGGTACACTAATTCGAGATTTAACAGGCATGTATTATGTAATGCTCCACAAAGATATGTCTAGATTAGGCATGCGAGGCTAATGGAAGAACTTTATTGAATCCCAATTAGAAAATTTGAGATTCCACTAAAACCCTTTTTTTTTTCTAACACTAATAAATGGCATCTTTGAAGTGCTAAATTTTCAATCGTGTCTTGAAAAATTAATACATGAAATGCGCCGCTGAATGAAAAAATTGTAGTGCGCTTTTCTTTGCTTGAAAAGAAATTACCAAGAGTTGATTAGTTCTATGGAGCGACACAGATGATATGATTTCGCCAGTGCAAATGCAAGAAACCTTAAAACTACTGACAAAAAGTTTTGCAATTAGTTATATTTGGATATGATTTGTAAACTATTAAATTGAATACGAGTTTGAAAAAAAAAAAAAATTAAGTCGAAGGCAGTTTGATAAGAAATTAAAGTTGAGTAACAAATTAAAAACTAGTAGTTCACGAATTAGTAATTAGATTGTATTTGGTTTGGAAGATCATTTACAAGATTAATGTTCCCCCCCTAAAAGTAAAATTCCAGCCGTCAAAGGTTTGGCGTCGTATAATGTGGGGCGGGAGATTCTCAGATTCAGGCGGAAGAATACCAAGCATAGGCCTTTTTTTTTTTTTCAATTTAATATATATAAACAAATTAAATGTCTTTCTTTCTTTTTTTTAAATTTTTCAGAATTTTAACACTAACATTATTTACTAAAATACTTCGTTTTTGTTCCTCGTCAAATTTGTTCAACGCAACTTCCGACAAAAACTTTTATTTTATTTTATTGTTATACCATGATGTCAGGTCAGGGACCAAAAGCCCATATTTTTTGAAAGACTTCTTTCCCTGTGTACACTCCAGGCATCGGATACAATGATTTTTGGCCGAATAATTGCTACATCTGGACTGCACAAACCATGGGACATGCAATAGCCGAAAGAGGAAGACCCTAGTTGTAACCTTTAATGAAAAAAAAAATTGACAATACTTTTAGGGGAGTGAAACTGTTAACTGAGAGATGAGAGGTATCCATTCACCCTAGTATTTATTAAAATCAATAAGATATAGAAAATTTCAATAGAAAATTCTATGACAAAATTCCAATCTGCAGCCAAAACAAGTAAACTAACCAACTGCGACAAAGTTTGGACATGAAGGCCATCTAAACTGCATTATTTATGAATAACAATGATGTCTACTTACTTTTTATCAGCACCTTCATCGAAATCTGCAGCAGATCCTACTCGGAAATCCACTTGTTTCTGATGTTTCGACCGACGGCGCTCATCAAAGTTGTCCCACCCTTCAAACTGCAAGAAAGCACACATATTTTGCTGTCATGTAACTGTTGTTTCTTGGGCATTACATGCTCCAATGAACTGACATAACTATGATAAGCTTCCATTGAAATTGAAGTAATTTTTTTTTTTTGGGGTATCTAGACTCTCTAGAGGGCCTCAGGGGAGGGGGAGGGGCGGGGGGAGTGGGGAAAGGGAAGGGGGAGTGTTAGTGTGAGGGATCGAACATGGATTCTCCCAACACAAGGCAACCATGGGTACCACTCAAGCCATTGAAATTGAAATAGTTTTGTTTGAAGACACAGTACAGAAAAAGTGCACACCTGGCGAAGGAGATCCATTGTTATTTCGGTATTGTGGAGATCCAGTGTGGAGAGATTAAGGCAAGTCTTGAATAGTTTAGACGGAAGAGATTTCATCCCATTGTTGCTAAGATGCAAAGCCTGCATAGTGGTCAGAAAGGTGGTGTACAATACAGGAAAAGTTGCTAATACAGGTGATTACTGGTACCAGATCCATTTTACTTTTGACTGATGAGATGATTATGTAGGGAAGATTGACATATATTGCACACCTCTACTAATGGGAAAATGGTGGGCGTTAACTCTGTACTTGGATTAACCTATTTAAGCTTATTATAAACTTAAAAAAATCATTTAGCCCCAGATATTTGCAACATTAACTTTAAAAGTACTTTTTCTTTCTTATTCCCTGCCATCTTAGTTTCAAATTTATTACATGCCTGTGAAAGATTATAATATTTTAGAAATAAAATACACTATCATCATAGAAGGAATGTATCTAATGGCTTCTTAGCATAAAGGGGTGATTTTTGTCTTCAGATTTAACATAAAGCCTACGTAATTTCTAAAACAAGGGGTATATATGTGATTTCACTATACCTTAGGGGGATCTATATAATTTACACATATTTAGAAGGGATTCATAGGTGAGAGTCCACAAATTTTAAACATGGGAAAGGGGGAAACGTCCTCAGTTTATTAATTACTAACCAAAACTTCTATGTGCAGTTTTGCAGAACAAGAAACTAAAACTAAGATCTTCATTTAATGCATCAATGTGATGCAGTCATTCTGTAGTACTCAAGTGAATGAAACTGCAACAGCATATTATTCCAGTTTGTAAACTTCAAAATTATTTAAGGGTAACATGCCAAATTGTTAATAAACCAAATGTGGGTGGGACCTGAAAAATAAAGCCACCTAATTATATTTTCTTTTTTTATTAGGTAAAAAATGGGGAAAATAGGCTACCTTCAAATTGCTCAAACTGCTAAACGTCTCTGGTAATTCTGACAGAAAATTTGATGAGAAATCAACCTGTTCCACAAGAAAACCTTGATAAGCATATCAGAGTAAATACATCATCTAAAAAACAGGTTATCATTTCTGTTATTTATGTTTTAATTTGCCAAAACTATATCATCTAGGTAGTCTCTCGAAAAAAAAGAAGAAAAAAATGAGAAAGATGATAGAAGACCGACAACTGTACCTCAACAAGAGAATGGCAGTTCCCTATAAATTCACTGATGGTACTCATCCTGAGAATAGTTGACAGTGAGACACATCAATCAAAATAAATTTTTTACTAAAAATAACATCACTTAGTAATTTGTTAATAGTGTTTCTGCAATAGAAATTAGTAATTACTGCACGAGGGACATGAATTATGAAGAAACTGGTTCACTCAGCTAAGTAAACTCATTAGCATTGTTTCATAGACTTTGGATTGAATCTCAATGAAAGAATGGATGAGGGCTATTTATGACCCTTCTACACAGGAACAGGCATACTTGAAAGAGATTCTTCCACTAACTCAAGAAAGACAGGTTTAAATCCTGTCTCTACAACTTTGTTTTTTTCCTAAAAAATTGAGGTTTGAGATTTTTATCCAGAAATTATTAATATTAATATTCATTATTAATTTTGGGAGGTTTTGAGTATTTTATATGTGTAAATTGATGCTTTAACATGACACATAAAATAAGAATTTCTATTTTTTCATTCTTAAACTCCAACATGTAAACCAGTAACCTATATATATCAATTAGATGAACCAAATAACAAGTCAAGCATAGGACAATGGAGAAACAAGGTTTACCAGTTTGAGCAAACTTACAAACACATGGATTAGTAAATAAATAGCCATAATTAAACAAGTACAGTGTTTTAAGTGATACCTATTATTGTTGGCTTGCAAAACTTCTAATTGTGTCAGATGTCCTATTTCTTTAGGGAGACCACCCAACTTATTATTGGAGACATGCAGCTCCCTTAAAGACGTTAGAGATCCCAGTGCAGATGGCAAAGTAGTTAAACTGCAAAAATCATGTTAAATAAGCAGATTACATAAAGGGGCATAATCCCCAACCAACTTGAATTGATGTAAAGATCTAGCAAGCAAGATGTTTAGTCAAACTAAGATGTTTAGTCTAAGACACAACACAAGCAACAACTAGCATTTGCATTAAACTCTACGAACAATATGCTAAAAACGTGGACAACAAATCTACTTCCTCGCTTTACCCCTTTATCTTTGAAGCAGGTGACCAACTACAGCAAATTACGATGGTTTGGACTATATGGACAAATGAAAATCCATATTGTATTTGTGCTTCAATTCAAATACTTCAATATATTTCACAAATTCTTGACAATCATGGCATCTGCATGCAATCCTGATGCAAATTTATCTGCTGTTTTATGCGAGCTAAAACAAAACAAGCACACACTGAAATCATAAATGATAAGATCTACTCACTGGTTCTGGTTCAATGACAATACTTTTAGGTACTTCAGAGTTGTTAGTCCTTCCCAGCTAATTGTTTCATCCAATATGTCATTTGCATTAATGAATAGTTTCTAGAACATTTTGAAAGTAGCAAACTGTGTCAAATATTGTTTCCAATAAAATTTTCTGTATGCAGCTGAAACAAAAAACCTATAAAGAAAGAGAGTAGTTCATCTTACCTCTAGATCAGTGAGACGTGCAATTTCGACAGAAACATTTTTAATTGAGTTGTTGCTGCAATCTAGAACTCTTGCAGAAGGCACACAAGCCCACACTTCATCAGGTATGGCCTAGTTAAATTAAAATTTCTCAGAAAAATGAAAGGATATTTCATACGAAAATTGACAAGCAATGAAACCTCCTAAAAAATTAATTTTTTTCCTGGGTTTTCTTTTGCCCTTTTGCTTCTTTACTTCTCTCTCTCCTTTCTTGATTCAATAAGGTACAGAGCAATTTCTCATGACTTACAAACGTGCATGACTATGGTTAACTCCGAAGAACTAGTCAATATTATTATAGGCGTTCACTAATAGCTTATATAACAACTTTCAACCCTCTATTTACAGCCTGGGACTTGAACTGTTACAATTCCTTGACTCATAACCCTCATGTTCTTGCTAGCTCACTCAATGTTGATTAGGATTTTGCTAGGAGATATAGAATTCTAGGTGGTGTTTACTGTTTACAAAAACCACCACAAACAGTGGTACCAGCAACTCTCCTCCCACTAGAACAAGGGCATTTAACTCTTAATAACAATACAGTATATGTATTGGTATGACCTGCAAACTGTAGTTTCCAGCAAGCACTATGATGCTTTGTAGCTCTATGCGTACTCTAAAATGAGGAATGACTAATCAGAGTAATAGTTGGGACTCTAATTATTTGCTTAGCTCAGTATGTATCTAATGTAAGGCTTAGTGTCACATAAGAGATGGGCATGAAAACTGTCATTTATTCTGCCATATTATCTTGAGGGAGGATAGGCATGGTAGTCCTTTTTCCTTTATGATGAGAGGTATAACCTTTTGAATCATGTTTGGCTGCGCTATGAGATATTTTGAGGTTAAATAGATGGGCAGAAGAGATCCAACTCATGGCCAAAAGGGGATGACGTTCTTCTGGTCAGAACAATGAACAATTACAGAGATAAAACAGAATAACAAGACTTCTTTTAACCAAAGCAATCAGTGATCCATCTTGTATCCAGACAATGCCATACCTGAACAGTTTATTACCTCCAATTTGTAGGTTCCCCAAATAATCTAGTTGAATGAATGATAAAACCATGAACAAAGTATTACCTCCAATTTGCACTCAGACAATGCGATAACTCCTGTAGCAGTCCATCGTTCCAACCTGTTCTTAACAGGAAGTTTCTTCATATCATTCGTCGAGCTGGAGTGGCTATCTTTCCTCAATTTGGGAACAACCTGTGCTTTCTTCAAGATGGGACCATCCTATACAAAAACATTAAGAATTTTGAAATCTTCAAGCTGGATTTTTCTGACTGCCATAGAAAGGAAAGCAAACTCTACAAAGTGCATCTACAACCATAATTTTTTTATTTTCACTGAGAAGCTTGATAAAGCTTATCACACTTATGCACTACTTCTAACTAGCCTCGGTTATGTTCCATGTGAAAGGATCCATCTATTCTTTTCATAACAAGCTTGATAGAGCATTTATTTTAGCTTTCTCCATTCCCTTACCCCATAGCCATAAAGCCATAATTTAACTTAATGATAAAATCACACTGCTGTATTGTTAATGACCCATCATGCTAGAATACAGTTGAATTTATTTTAGTTTGTTTAATAACGATTCCCACCAATTTTTCCTTGAAAGAAATTGAACTTAAAAAAATGTAATTGAACCCTATCTCCATAACAGAAAAATGGAACCCCCAAAGAGAAAAAAATGAGAGATATATGAAACTAGAATTCCCAAAGCCAAAGAAAGAAACCAATATACAATACCCCTTGATATAAACCCTGGGACGCCACAAGCATGAGCTTGGACCCATTAGTCAAGTCGGATGCCGTCAACGTCAAAGAGTCTTCCAAAACCTTTCCTGTTAGATGATTCGCCCATCAATAAAGGGTTTCTTGCGAGAGACGCGATGGCTCCAGAAAGAGAAAGAAAAAAAAAAAACATTAAGGAAACTGTGAAACCTTTGAAGATGAGCTTCTGGCCTCGTGGGAGGACATTCGTGGCAGGTAGAAGAAGGGACTTGAGGTCTTTGATGGTTGAGTCGGGTGAGATTGAGATGGGTATTGGCCTACCGCTGAACTTGACGTTGATGGTGATGGTGCCATGGGAATTGAGCTCGCTTGCTCCAGCAATGGCGGAACTGGGTTCCATTTCCGAGTGTGCACTTTGGGAATTGCGTCTCTCGGCTGTTCCAATTTCTAACAAAAACAAAATCTTTCAAATTTTTGTTTCATAGATTTGTGTAAAAAAAAATTAAAATTATAAATATAATAATTTATAAAAAATATATATATTTACTTTTTAAAAATATATAATGTTTTAAAATTCAAATAAGAATTTTTTTAGAATAAACCTGGCAAAAGCCAAATGTTGGTTTTTTTTAAATATAATTAATGCTTTTTCATTTTTTATTTTACATTTTTTTAAATTAATTACTAAAATAATTAGTTTTTGTAATGGTAAGAAATTACTACTTTTTAAATGAAAATTAAAAATTTAGATAAGAAGTCACTTTACATTAAAGTAACTTTTTATTTAACTTAAAAAGTTTATATTAAAAAATATTTTACAAAAAAATTTTGATTTATGTAAATTTTTTAACATAAATTTTTATTTTTTTAGACAGAAAGTCGCCCCACTCATAGTAATTTTTTAATTAAATTTACTAAATTTTTTTTAAAAAATTAATTGGAAAGGCCATGATAATTTTTAATTAATTTTTTTAAAAAATTTTGTAAGCTGAAAGTGAAAAACAGCCTTGACTTATGACAACTTTTTATTTTTATAAAATTAAGCATATATATAATATGAAAAAAGGGCAAAAATGATAAATAAAAAATACATATATATTATTTATATAAAAAAGCTGCCATATGTTATGTCTAAATGAAAAAACAAGGAGAGAGAAAGAAGGAAAAAGATGAAAAAAATCATCCAAACTCTTATTTTAGATAAAAATCATAAAATGAAAAGAGAGCGGAACGTATGGAAAAATGTTTCAACTTCCTCTCTTTCCAATTGGGACAAGGTGGGAGAAATAATTTATTTTAAATTAAAAAAAAGAAAAATAACTCTTCTACTACTTTGATTTTATTTTTCAAATAAAGTTAAAGTAAGCATGTCCTTTCTTTCTTTTCTTCTCTTCGTATAGCTTCCCTCCTACTAAAAACTTTCAAACGTAACACAGAAAATAAAAGAGCACAGGACGCAGGCACAGGGAGTGTAACTCACATGTAACCACAAAGAACGAAACCACTAAGACCTAAGCGGGGAAGATCCCAAGCTGTAAGGCCTCGTCAAAAATCTCCTTTTATTCTCCACTTCAACAACAACCAAAGAGTTGTTGTCCAAATAATGATAAATGGAAAAATAAGTAAACATAATAATAAGTAAGAATTTGATGTAATAAATAAGCTCTTCAATGTTATGTAAAATTTAATTATCAAGTAATTGAAGATAAAGATGAAATTAATTTAAATAGGATATAATTGAGAATAAAAATTAATTAAGAATGTAAGATAATAACAAAATATTAGATATTGTGTATGTGTCATATTTAGGCAAATTACCCTTTATTTACGATTTTTTTAAGTCGCCATAATAGAGTACAGATTTCAATCTTTTGGAGGATATATATACTCTTTTGTTCAACCCTGGCATCAAATGGGTAGAAGGATATTGGGAATGGTGGGAGAATTAAATTCTGGACAGACAAATGGGTAGAAGGATATGCTCTTGTTCATCATGCTCTTACTGTGGTTCCAATGGAGGAAGTGGAAAGATACCTTGAACATCTTTCTTGCTGAAAATGGCCACTGTGATACTGATACGAATAAAATAAGTTCAGTGCCGGCTGATAACATTACCGCAAAGATTGCAGCCGTTCTCCCACCCCATGAATTAGACAATGAAGATAGAATTATGTGGGAGGAGAAGTTCAGAAGAATCAGGGAAGTTCACTGTCAGAAGCGCTTTGAAGATAGTAGCTAGCCAAGGACAGCTTCCAAAGATAAAATATGGAAATTAATTGGTTTGGTGTTGTTGGGCTCCGCAAAGAATGAAAATTTTCCTTTGGCTTTGATCGTATACAGCAGATTAATGACCAATGTTCGTAGAGGTGTGGTGGATGCAATGCTGTGTGCCCTGCTTGTCAGATCCATGAGGAAACTGATCATGTTTTGAGGAAATGCAACCATTGTCGAATGCTATAGCAGGAATTGGTAAAACCATAAATACTGCAGGTGGCCTTTTTCTCCATGGAACTGCGTGGATGAATGCTTTCAAACCTGTCTGGTGAGTTTGAGTTAGCCACTACAATTCGATGGAATTGTTTGCAAGATGTAGTTTCCTGCAGGTTGGGTCAACAAATCTTTATTCCAAGAAACTTAGTCAGACAATAGACATATACTGAATTATGCTAGTGAAATACAAGTTGTAACTAGCAGAATGAATGTGTTGAACCGGAAACAATCTCAAATGAGGCACATCTCATGGCAAGCCCCTCCCTCAGGTTGGATTAAATTTAATACTGATGGTGCTTCAAAAGGAAACCCTGGGGAGGCTGGTGCTTCAAGAGGATTTGCACTCGTTCGGGTAAATTAATTCTTTCAAAGCTGAGCCGTGCGCAGTTCTTACTGGTTTGGAACTGGCCAGGCTGCTGGTATTAAGAAGGTGCTGATTGAAAGTGATACCAAATCACTGACCTCCATTCCATGTTTATAGCTAATTGAGCACAAGATGAATCTAGACGAAAGTTCAAATGAGATGAGTCTCGTATTTAAAAAATATAAGGACACCTTTGTGGTTTCAAAAAATAAAAGACACATTTAAGGATGACTTCATCAAAATTGGGAGGTGAACATGTGTATAGAGAGGCATACTCTTATGGTGATCAGTTAGCTAATTAAAGAAATTATTAGATAAGTACGTGCTTATATAAATATTTTATTTAATAATTGATATGTATAAAATTTTATAAATTATATTATAAATATATATTATTTTTTAAAAAATTAGTTATATATGTTAATTATTAAATAAAATATTTATATAAGCATATGCTTACTTAAGCATATCTTTAGCTAACTATATCTCAAGACTTCTACTGGTCTACATGCTATAGGTTCCATCAAGGGAGTTGTCCCTCTTGATTTCTGCTGATGTTATGAGTGCTTCAATGCCCAGAATAGTAGTTGGCTGTGTTCTTGTTTTGGGTTTTGGCTTCATTGTTATATCCCCCCCTCCCCCAACAAAAAAAAACCTCTAATATTGCTTTCGAAGAAAATTAAAATATAGGATTTTGTGTTATATTTTATTAAAATTATTGTAATTCTATAATATTTTTCACGTTAATAAAATAAATTCCGATTTGCGCAAGGGAACATCATCGGTTATTAAAAAATTGATGGGATGGAATCCCATGAACTCACTTGCTTACCTCATGCTATCCCAACTGAGGATATGATCTGAAGCCAGCCTGTCACACACTTGTCTCTGATACTTAACTAAACCACGTTGTGGTGCCGGTGTGAGACAGATTTTCTGGAGGTTGAGTTCTGACTCTGACAGTGCGAAACTGTTTATTTAAATGCCAAGCATTGCCTCACGGGGCACTCAGAGCAACAAGGTCAAGGCTTAGCAATGCAAATGGATTGCTGCACCCGAATCAAGAAAAACACCAACGAAGAGCATCTCCTAAGAGTTCAATGTTACTCAAATCAATGGCAACATGGCATGTGGGTTTACCATCCTCGATCCTTCCTTCCCTCCACTTTTTTTCTTGCTCTGGCAACTCTGCCACCATGTCATGTGAAACTTTTCAGTCTACACCCACTTTCCCACATCAGGTCATGATAGCATATGACCCTTGTCCAGTTAGAAGTTATATGCTACTTTGAGTGCTTTCTTCTTTTTATTTCTTTTTCCCACTTCAAACTTACAGTAGTAGAATAATAATAATACTAATAATAAATGGGACTATCAGTCCAGTGAGTCCCCATTGATGTTGGTTGCGCTGCCAGTGTCTGCGGGTGGAGAGGATGGTGCACGCAATTGTAGCTTCAAAACATCACCCTCTCATGTCCCAAGTCATTCTCGAGCATTGATGACTGATGAGCCATTCTTTATCTCCAATTTTACTTTAGATTTCCATGAAATTTAAAATATAATTTGCACTTTTGTTTTCTTAGTTCTCAAAAATTAATTTTGAATGTAATTCTCTGATTGTAATTGAAAAGATATTATCCTTCTACATTTCAAATTAATGCAATCAAATTCAATCGTTAACCCATCTTTTGGTTTTTTTTTGTGAATACCCATCTTTGTATTTTGTGCATAGAGACCTCTTCTCCTTTGTGTTTTGCTTCAACAGAATTATCATTAGGGAAAAAGAATTAATCATTGAAGATAAGGAGTAAATCATATGGCATGTTTTTGTGATTTGGATCCAATAAGTGAGATAATTCATTGATTGGAGAGAGCTCCAACAATAAATGGAGCTCCTTTTCAAGGTAAACCAGTGCATGTACTTATCAAGGTCCGAGAGACTGGCTCCGTACCAGGTGGTGCCTGTAATTATTCAATTACTAGTTAGGATACGCGCGCTAATCTTAAAAAAAAAAAGAAAAAAAAAACTCAAATACACACGGAGAGGGTACTTTCATCTATAATTAAGCCAATTTATATACAAACTTCTAAAAAGGGCCTCTCATCTCTCCTTTCTCTCTCTTAACCCCCCATTAAAGCAAAATAAACCAGCCCCTCAACTACCGTAACCACCCCTCACTGCCCCCTTTCAACCCTTACACAATCTTCTTCTCCCCCATTTCCATCTCTCACTTTCTCTCTTCCTCTCTTGTGAGGTAAACAAAATGCAAATTCACCCGTTTCTGCAGCTCTTCCCTCAAATCACCAAAATCTGAACTTTAAGCAATCAAATCCTACCCTCTATCCCAAACAAAACACATAAAAAAAAAAACCCTAAATCCCCCATTTGCTTCCTTCAAGAATCGCTCCATTTTCTCTGCAAAATTTCAATCTCCCAAGAGAAGAGAAGAGGGAAAAGAAAAAGTTTGGCTCCCACCTTCAATGTGGCGGTCGTGGAGCAAATCAACGGTTCAGATTCACAGCGCTTCGCCATCACCATCACCTTCCTCCCCATTCTCCTGCTCCTCCTTCAAAGACATCCAAACCCTCTGCATAGAGGAGCCCCCAGCACCCTCCCCCGCCGCCAAAGCCTCCGTTTTCCACCGAGTCCGACTCGCCAACTCGCTCCTCCGAACCTGGTCAGCTCACCTTCAACAACCGCCCAAACTACCCAGGCCCCTATCCCAACCCGTACCCGATGCGGCAGTCCCGGACCCACCCACCACCCAACCGGAACCGCCGCCGCCGATATCCATCCCGGGGGCGGAGAACCGCATTGTGGTGTACTTCACGAGCCTGCGCGTGGTGCGGCCCACGTTCGAGGACTGCAAGGCCGTGCAGTCCATCCTGCACGGCTATCGGGTCGCGGTGGACTCGCTAGACGTGTCGATGGACTCTGCGTTCCGGGGCGAGCTGCAGCGGATCATGGGTCAGAGCAAGCTGACCCTGCCGCGGGTTTTCATCGGCGGGAGGTACATTGGTGGGGCCGAGGAGGTGAGGATGCTGCACGAGAGTGGCGAGCTCAAGAGGCTCGTGGAAGGGTTGCCGGCGGCGGATTCCGGCGAGTGCGACGCGTGCAGCGGCCATAGGTTCGTTCTCTGCGAGGAGTGCAGCGGTGGCCGCAAGGTGTACACGGAGAAGGGTGGCTTCAGGATTTGTACGGCCTGCAATGAGAGTGGTCTGATCAGGTGCCCCTCTTGTTCTTGTGCACCCCTCTCACTCTCATCATCATGATCTCTTTCTCATCACAGATTCACACTTCAGTGTGTGGGGGACCAATATCATTAAAATTAAAAAAAAAAAAGAAAATGACAAAGAGAAGTGAAGAATGTTGGGACTTGAGAGAAAACAAAATAACACTAATTTTTCTCTCTTTTTTTTTTTTAATGTTTAGTTTTCAGTTTTGTAGCTTTATGGGCATGTAAGAAAATGTGTAGGCCCAACAGGTGGCGATAGATACAATTTGAGCATCTCCCTCTGGAATGGTATTATTTTGAAGACCATATGTAAGCTAAGTTGTTTGGTCTTTTACTTGATCACATCTTCTGTATCCTTTTTTTTTAATTTGTCTAGGCTAATTATTTTTTCTTTTTTTGGGTTATTGAACTCTTGTGTACATTTTTTATTATCAAAAAAAGTTATGTACAATTTTATGTGAGTTTTTTTTTTTAATTCATCTCTATATTATATATCCTTTTTATTTAGATTTTTTTTTAATCTTGTGCATGTTTTCTGTTATTATCATCTTTGTTGGTTAATTTTTCTCCTCAAAAGCAAATGTTAATAATCAAATCAGAAATGATTTTTGGTGTGCGGAAAATGTAAGCTGTATAATTGAACTTTGAGTGAGTTTAGACAAAGTCTAGGTAGGTGGATTTAGTTAAACTCAAATGTCATTTGTTTATCTGAGAACGAAGTCCAAACTCCAAATGGGTTACAACTTACAACTAGTCATATGTGGGTCTTGAATATGGCCATACAAGAAAATTTTTAAATGCAACTCTACGCGCTAATCACACAAACCTGCGATCGTTGGAAGTCCTCTGGACAGAAAACATCCTGAATTCCTGCTTTCCACCTTTTTTTTTTTATTATAACAGTGATGATTCCATTACCACCATTTAATTCTTTTAAGCATGTAATGTTTTCTTCTTTTGCTGAAGTGTCACTGTTTTTCAACACGGTGTTATGAAAATGGCATCAAATTCTGCTTGTCATTCCTCAGAGCATGGCTCATTTCAGTTTCAAGTAGGTCACTAAGTTGAGTTGATCTGCCATTGCCTAAATGATATTGGAGGATGGAGACGCTCCAGAAGGACCAGTGAACACCATATTTGATCCCATTTTTCTTTGCACAGAATTCTGTTTCTTTTGCTAGTTCACACATGTATCTGCAAGCCATTGCACTTAAACTGATATCTGAAAACCGGGTAGGCCTAAGACTTCTCCAACCAAACGTACAATGACACAGTTGTCAATATCAGGTCTACACACGATTACAATTTTTTTGGTCAACTCAAGTACATCAATTTTAAAGAAGTGATATGGATTGGGTTACTTGGGCCCTGCTCTAGGTCTTATTAGACTTGTTCTGTTGTTCAGTGTACCATTTATAAAAATATTCCATGATCATAAATCATGATCAAACAGTTAGTTATTGACAAAAATCGAGTGGGACCAGTTTTGTTTTTATTTCATATTTCATATGAAAACCTCTCTGATTTTGCTTACCCTTGGAATAAATCTGTTTTTGTAATTTGCCTTCATTGAAAATTTGATAGCGTAAAGCGTGTATGCTTTTCTGTGTGGATGTGCTACTTTGTAACCATCCATTTTTCCAATTTCCAAAAGGAAGCATGTTGCCACTTTTCTCTTTGAAATGGGAATAGAAAGGAGATTACAGTATCCCCATTCACCTACTATTCTCGACAATCAAACTTCCAAACGAGGATAAAGTATCTTATGTATGACTCTCTTGTAAGTTTTTACTTTATTATTTACTTTTGTATTGTCGTGTTATTAAAATAATTTAATTTTTAATGAAAACCTTTTTAATGGCATGACACACATGATTAAATGATACTGGAAATTTTTTTACAATAAAATTACATTGAGAGTTAATTAAAATGAAACTCAATAGGTTATATAGCATCTATATGCATAAAACAAAATGGGAAAATTTAGCACATACGGAATTACTTATTATGTAGTACAAGAAGGGATAAATAAATTCATCATAAAAATACTTGCACAGGTAAAGTTAAAAAACAATCCAGATGGGAGAGAAAGGTAAAGTTGGAATAGTAGAAACTCGCATGTTTGGGTCTAGAAACATATATATGTGGGAGATAGGAACGTTCTTTGTCATGAAAGGCAATTCCTGGAACCCATTTCTCATTTCATCTTAATGCGTTCAAATAAGAAAAGGCCACCATCCAAAATTCAAATAGAAAACAATGGTATCTTCAAAGCAAAAACAATAATTTGTAGACAAAAAAAAAGGAAAAATAATAATTTATGAATACTAGTTAACCACAAATCCCCCCCCCCCCTTTACCAAATAAAAACTTATTTCCCATCACAACATTTACAAACTCCTTAGTAAGTGAATCAAGCTTCAAGATCCTAACCTTCAAGATGAGTTAAGTCTCACTCATTACTTGAAATACTCCACGAAAATTGAGATAAGTTGAGCCTATTTTCCCAATCGAATATACAATCATGAGGGCTAAGATGAGTTGAGTCTCACTCCCCACTTGGAATACTCCATGAAATCCGAGATGGGTTGAGTCCATCTCCCTACTTGGATACATAATCACAAAAACTGATATGAGTTGAGTCTTATTCCTCACTCAGATTACTCTATGAAAACTGATATGAGTTGAGTCTTGCTCCTCGCTCAAATTACTCTGTTAAAATCGAGATGGGTTGAGTCCATCTCCCCACTCGAATGCACAATCACAAAAACTGAGATGAGTTGAGTCTTACTTGCTTGGATTACTCCATTAAAACTGAAATGAGTTAAGTCATACTCCTCACTCAGATCCCATGAATGGTTGAGTAACCTCTCAACTTGAGTAAAACAAAATACTTCAATCATAATAATTTGCTACCACTTCAGCAGCTCAAAACAACATCAACAAACTCAGCTTAATTTTAGTGACCACAACAGTCAAATCAATTCATACGTCTCGATATTTGACACGCAATACCTTAGCTTATCAACTACCAAGCTGGGAGTAATGTATATATGTACTAATGAGTCCCATTATTATGCCAACTCGTCGACCTGACATTTTAAATTGCTAAGGCATTACTTAAACTTGACAATAATTTGACTTCTATCTGGATTCAAATCTCTAGTCCATCGCCTCGGCTTTCATTCAACTCAAAATCAACAGCTTATTCTCAAGATCTTAAAAGAAATTCACTGTAGGCCATAACAATCAAATTAGCTCATACATCTTCGTACTCGACACGCCTAATACCTCAACTCATCAACTATCAAGCTGGGGGACAATGTACTGTACATTATATTGGGCTAAACAATATGCCTATCCACAACAGATAAAAACTCAATCAATAACTACTAATCCATACCTGTATATTCTAACCTGTACTATTTTCCATTCAAGGGGGGTAGTTTCACACTCTTTGCCCACAATAAATAGGGGTTCCCCCTTAGGTATTGATTCATTCTCTGATACTAACTCCCATACTCTTTTCTTACTTACTTGGGTATCAGAATGTCTTTGCAGGTACATTATCCAGCTCTAGCTCCGAAAGCTCAAGACTATGTTCACTAAAGGTATACTCCGACAATTAGACATGAACACTTCTTTTTCTTTTCTTTTATTTTTTAAAATTTTTTTTTATATTCTGTCTAAACTTTCAAACATAGCAGATATATTAATGAGAATTGGAAAGTGAAAAAGGCCCGAGGAAATTATACCGTCTTCTCCCCAGCCAACGTAGAGGGAAGTGACCCAATTGAATCACGAGCAACTAAAGGTGTTGTCACAAAAGAAAATACGCCATCCAACATGTCTACAAAGTTCTCCCCATACTGTTCGTACTGATAAATTCGAAATTTACGGAGATTTTTTTTTCTAACTGTATTAAAGAATATTATTGAAAATATAAATTCATGTTGTCATTTTACAATATAATTATTAGTGTTCTAAAATTCCTAAAATTCAACTCGATGGCTCGAAAATATTTTTATTTCTTGCATGCTTTGTTGAATTTAGAACACCAATTGTATATATCGGACAAGTAATTTAAAGAACATACCTCTTAAAGTAATAATTGATTTATCACGTCCAATTATTGTCAGGGTTGTGACACATTAAGAACCGGATCTTCTTCTTAGTTTTTTTGATTCCATCAAGGACAATGAGTTACCAGACCTATAGTATAACCCAAACACTAAGTTTTAGGCCCAAACACAGTATACGGGTTATTCTCAACCTATAGATCACTAAATAATAATAGCATGCGCTCAAGAGAATATTAGGTTATTTGTTCAATTAGTTTTATTGATAAAATATTTAACTTTTTAAGAATTTTTTCATGGTTTATAAAAAAACAAAGATTTAATTTTGTTTTATAGTTATTATAATATTTTTTTACATTATTATTTAATCATATATTATCACATTATTAAAAAAGTTTGATTATAAGTTAAAAATTTTAGAAATCTAACTCTTTTCATGATGTGATAATTCATAATTAGATGATAGTATAAAAAATATTTACATTAACAATGTAACAAAATTAAACTCAAAAAAACAAACATGCTTATTAAATTGATGATATCTTCTTATATTTCATATTTTCTTCTCTCTCATCTCCCCTTATTCCATTCTCCCAAAGCTTGGGTTTTCCTCTCCGATGGTGGAGGGGAGATTCTACTGGAGCAGTTAATGAGCTTAAGCTCTCAAAGCCTATGTACTTTGGGAAGAGGATAGGGCTGAAATCTCGTAATTTATTACGTGTGTGTGTGTGTGTGAGTGTTTTGTTCTTCATTAGGGAAAAATTTAAACTTGCAATTGGAATTCAAAATAATTTTTTCGTAATTAATTATTCAATATTTTTATGTTTTCTATATTTTAGTAGATGAAATGAATGAATCCATTTTTTTTTTAACCATGCATTTGATCTTCATCTTAGCTCACCAATTATATATATAACTTGAGATGGGACTTCAGAAGTTTGATCCTTTGTTATTAACGAGTTTTAGAGTCTTAAAAGCTAGGCCAAAACTGGCTTGTTTTGAAAACTCTACAGCCATAACAACAATGTCACACAAGGACATGCATGATAGCCAACAACTGAACAACATGTATATATGTTTGATTATGCAGAGGGGATTACAAGTTGACGAGGGATATACACACAATGTGATTAGATGAAGCAACGTGATGTGGCCATGTGGGGTATGGTATGGAGGCGATTCATTAATTGTCGCACTCGGAACAGCTTGTACGACGTTTTCTGCTAAAACAGGGAGGTTGCCTTGTCTATTTGCTGATCAATGAGACGAAGCCAGGACCCACTTTTAGGTCATGCCCATTACTCCCTCTTATAAAATAGACAAACACTGCACCTACAAAAATTCAGTACAAAGTAATTGGTATTTGTATTGTAGCCCTCACCGGGAGTCATTTTTGTAGTAAATTAAAGCATCTAGTTAAATTGCTTCTAAAACCAATAAATTTTACATGAGTTCTATGTTTAGAACACATATATTAACTACATGATGGATGGATGGACGGACCAATGATTCATTTAAATAATTTCCCCGCAGTCGCAAGACAAAATAATAATAATAATAATACAACAGATTCTATGGCTTTGATAATTTGCCAATAACAGACTCATGTCATCGTGGTCTTGGTTCCAAATGGCTCATCATCAATTGTTAAATATATGGAAGTTATATGAATACCTTACTCATCATCGTTACTTGTTTCTCCTCTTATATATATATATGAATGGGTGATTTATAATTTTGAATTCCTACATAATTATTTATTTATGAATTCATTTTAATTTTAATTTTTTATTTTAAGGGAAACAATATTGGGATAAGTATTTCCACCAATTACAATTTTTTAAAAGTAAAGTTTGTATGATAGAAAGAAAGTAAACACAAATTTTATTTTTTTTTGTCATAAAAAAGTTTAGAAAGAAAGAAGTTTATTTTAATTCAAGATCAAGACATACCACAAGTTTCATTTAATGTTTATAAAAGTACTTACAAATTATATATTAATGAGAGATAAGTAGTAGGATTTGAACTTAAAACCTTTGAGTTGATGCAGTACTTACAATTTGTCTACCAATGAGAGGTCATTAGTAGGATTTGAACTTAAAACCTTTGACTTGATGCAGCTCAGTATCCTGTCAGTACGATTGGCAATACGGGTCAAGCAGCATCGCCCTGTCACGAGTTAGGTGAAAATGGGATAGGGCGGGTTGACTCGTTTTTATTTGATAAGTTGAAAAAATCAATTAATCCCGTTTTTGGTGGGTTGACGGGTTAGCAGGTCAATTCGCCTATAATTTAAAAAATATAAAAAGTGATTGATTAATAGGTCCACTTGTTAAAAATTAAATAAAATAATAGTAAAATAATAAATTAACGGGTTAACTTGCCTAAAAATTAAAAAAAAAAAACTTAACCTGTTGGGTCAACCCACCCCACTCCAACCCACGGGTTAAACGAGATTGGTTGAAAACCCAATTTAAGAACCTATTATTTTTAATAGGTTAGGTTGAACTCATTTTACCATCTCTACTTGTCGGTTGAAGTAACGTTTTTGCAACAAATCAAAATTTTAGTTATCAATTAGTATAGATTAGCAATAGACTAATAGTTAACAAATCATTTGGCATATGATTGCATTAATTGATATTAAACTTCATTAAAAGAGCTTTTGAAAAAGAAAATTTTTAAAACTTAAACTTTTATAAAACATACATTAGCTTGATTCAACATGTTCTTGGGTCACATTCAGAGAAGATTGGATTTCGTTATCTCTCATCTTTTTCGAATTGCAAAATGGAATGTTACACTCACACCCAACCCCAACACCTGTACTTGTCTTTCACGCCATGACTTCTCTTTTCCATTTTATTTAATTTGCCATGTTCCATCATTGTGCAACTGAGAGAACATACCCTTTCAACATAAAATTAACAAGCTAGTCCTTCAATTCAACCTCAAGTCTCATCCACAGAAGTTTGGTGCACACGACACTAGACCGAGTTTAATAATCTTTAATGTTGTTATATTCTGGCTATCGAGGGCCAGCAGCACCAACTCATGTGAATAGAGGCAATAGACTATAATAATACTTGAACTGTTAAAGTGTTATGTCTGGTGCAGAGCTTGATTAGGTCAAGAAAACATCTATAAGAAGGCTCTTAGATACTCCAATGAAATGATACGTATATAAGTGGAGTTGTGGACCACTTGAAAGTTCAAATATATATATCTCCCACCCACTTGGAGAATTAGATGTGAAGTTGGCTATCAACGTAAAAGTTAGGCTTAACATCTTTGGCAGAATAGGTCTGTGCTTCAGATCACGAATTGGCCAATGTATGAGTGATGCATAAGCAGTCAATAATGGTATGCCAAAATGCACGTAGAATTTTTCTCATATACATGGCTTGGTGAATACCGTTACCTATTGATGAAAGACGGTGAATTATAAGAAAAGTAACCCTTTAATTTGGTGCAACATGAACTGGGCAAAGGCAAACGCAAGACGCCAAGTGAGAAACTGAGTAAACAAAGTTAATGTTTTATATATCTTTAGCTGCTTAATATTGATCATTTAATTAACTACTTCTAAAAGTTCAAATAAACAATTCAAACATTGAATATTGTCATTTGTGTGGATCCCTAATTCCTTATTGCTGCACTATTTCTTCTTTGAAAAGGTCATAGCAATGCTGTGTGAATTAATTTTAATATTTTATACAGCTGTTTTTTGGGGCAAAAAATTTTATACAGCTATTTAATGACACCGTATACATATATATGACGCATTCATCACTTTGTTCTATTTTTTTGTGACCAAATCAGTTCAATTATATACCATGAGTTAAAAAGCATTAAAGTAATGATTCTAAATAAAAGTGATAAAAGTGAGTAGAGGTCAATAAAATCGAAACACGCGTAACAGAATAAGAATGGTTATAAAGTTAATCTTTATTGTACATACGTTATTATATTCTTTTAAAAATAACATTTTTTCGTAAAATGTTCCTTGATATTAAAATTTGACATTTTTGGGTTTTTTCATAAAGCTACGTTTAGAAGTTGTTTAAAAAAATAGAGTAAATTATTTTAATTTTTATTTATTTATTTATTTATTTTTATAATTTTTTTATTTTTAAAACCTACTTATATATTTTAATTATATTAACAATTTTACATATATTCCATAATTATTTACACTGGTCTTTTTTATTATAAATAATTTCTTTGAAAAAAAGTCTGTGTAAATTTTATAAATATAAAATTTTTTGTAAAATAAATAAATAAATAAATAAAATATTAAAATAATTTATTCAAAAAACTTAAATAAAATGAATGCAAAAAAATAAAAAGTATTCAAGTTTTGATATTTAAAATCATTATAAATTCTAGGCCATTATAAGAATCATCTAATTTAACATTTTTAAGTTAAAGATATAGGCCAATAGATTTGGGAAAAGTCACTGAATGTTGGGATTCATGATTAGACGCGCGTTAATGAGATGAGGTCGGCGCTATCTATATAAGTAGAGAGAGGAGTTTGTGGGCACTCCAAGACGCAAAATCCAATCCTACGAAAGCCACCGTGCCGTGCCACTTGAACTTGATCGCCACCTACTCACAAACTCAGAAGCCGTTTTATCGGACTCTGTCTCTCTTCCCCCAAACACTCTCCCCTCCTCTCCCATTTTCTTCTTTCCTGTAACACTTTGAATCGGTGAGTTTTGGTTTCACTTTCGCTTAATAATGGAGAAAATCAAGTCACCTATATCCCCATTCATTCATACTATTTTACGCGCTTTCTTTCCCTCATTCCTCTTCAATTATGTTTGATGGGTATTTGCTCTTTTTTTTCTCTCATCATTTGCAAACCAGCAGAATAAAGTGAATTAAAGATCATCGTTTCTGAACTTCTTTCATCCCACAATGGAACAAGCATGGACGTTCACGCGGTTATTAAAGCTCTGCCGCGTGGTGGTGTTCGTGATGGCGATGTCTCTGATCCCGTTGAGCTTGAAACAGACTCACTGTTCGACCCTGCACAGCGAAGGTAGGTGTGGCGTAAGAAACCACGACCCTGGATCTTAACCCATCGTTGTTTCTTTGTTTTTGAGCTTGTTTCCGAGGTTTTTGAGATGGGGGGTTTTGACGAAATTTACGAAACAGAAGGTGTGTCGTTTCGGATGTACAGGCATGGCGCTGCTGACGCT
This sequence comes from Castanospermum australe, assembly GCA_019955255.1. Classification (NCBI taxonomy): domain Eukaryota; kingdom Viridiplantae; phylum Streptophyta; class Magnoliopsida; order Fabales; family Fabaceae; genus Castanospermum; species Castanospermum australe. The sequence goes on from NSJW01000957.1 coordinate 103,129, forward strand.
GAGGGACAGGGTGGTAAGAGACCCATCGGGGGCTTTATCGAGTTGGAATGGCGACGACGGAGTCATTGATCCGTGCTCGTGGTTCGGAGTGGAGTGCTCCGACGGCAATGTTGTGACCTTGTAAGCAAGCTCTTCCTCCTCCTCTTCATCTTGGTGCCTGCTCTTTTTGTGTGCTAAGTCTATGACATAATTTCTGCTTTTATATATATATATATATATATATATCCGGATCAGGTGCAGATTGATGACAAAAGTATATATGTATCAAATATATATTTTTGAAAAATGCTTTACAATCAAAATTATTTTGAGAAAATCAGTTTCCTAATTTATTAACTCTTTAATGAATGAGTAGTTTTTAGTTTTTACCATGTTCAATTTTTTTAATTGTGTAGTATTATATATATATATATTTTAAGTGTAATTAAGTGATAAGTAAGTTATAATCTTAATAACATAAGTTTTATCTGTAATGTTTAATTTAAGAATATTTTGCGGGAGAAAGATAACAAAATTAAATCTCATAAGAACAAAATAAATAAGGAAATAAACCCAAAATATAATCCAATAAATCAGGAAACAAATTAAAAGATAAAAATAGAGAATGAGATAAAAAGGAAACCAATTAAACTCAAAATATTCAAATGTGGCGCTTCTATTTATAAGTTTTGTCACATCGGACCTAGCGACATATATCTCTAAACTGAATTATATAATAAGACATTATATGTGCCGATTGGTTCAATTTTTTTGCTTTTAATCAAACTTGAGTTTATCTATAGAATGTTTCTCGATTTTTAATAGAGTAAGGTTCAATATTAAAAATTGAATTTCGGAAATACATATACAGAAGAGTTTTTCTTCTTTTTTTTTTTTTAAATATATATGTATCAAATTTTAAATTGTGAAATAATTGATTTATCTTAACTTACCGGAAGGATGATTATGCATTCGTAACACAACTTGTATTGGTATAAATCCTTCGTGTCTTAACTATTAAATGCATTAAAATGTTTATTAATTAAACTTGGTTTAAAATTTGTCGTGCCAAAATACACCACAAACACATAGTATGTTGCTCGTAGAACTGGCCATGTAAATAATATCGTTTACTATTGAAATATGGCCTTTGTTTATGCTAGGTATCATTGCCAGCTTCATAAAATTAATAATATAATTAATGATCCTTCAAAGGGTTTTTTTCTTTTTCAATGTATGATTTTCCTGCAACTATAAATTTCTTATATATTTCAAAACTATACTTGTTTTGCTTCTGCATATGTCTTCTCTGGGAAGTTTGAAGTAGCTATGCTTTTCATGTTGGCAGTGGAGTGGTCTTCTTCTGTTGATATTTATCTGTGTTAACTGCATAAAATGTCCAATGAGCATTGGTTATGCCTGAATTAGCATCATTCAACATGCAGGAATTTGAAAGA